>JAJOOO010029137.1:0-20490 GCA_029582685.1 Solanum piurae
ACCTGCCTCTTAAATAAGACTTCCTTCCTCTTATATAGGGGTTGGAAAATCTAAAGCGATAAGAAAAGAGTGGCCCACATGCTTTACAATGGCCAACAACAAAAGGATAAGACCGACAACCAGGCGTGGTCTTTCCACTAAACCAAATGGCCGACATATTATCCTGGCCTACAATTCTACTTTATTAAAGTCTTTTGGCATATTACCCCTATCATTTAATTTTGTAGGGCCTTCATTCACGTTTTTCCCTTGCCCTTGCAGGTGGCTTTGTCGGAGGATTCCTCGACTTTCTCTTGGAATTTAGCAAAAAGAGCATGAATATCAATTTCTTCAGTGCTATGATCACTTTGGGCTTCTCCCGCCATACACACTTCATCATCCTGATTGGTGTGGCTTGCTGATGTCATGGATATATCATCTCTGATATCAATGTCAAGATTTTTTAGTATATCTTTCTTGACTTCTTTCATGTATAAGGCTATGACCTTTGATCTAGAAATTATTTCTTTCTTCATGTGAAGTTTCCTTGCAATTTGTTTATAAGGGCTAAGAACATTACCTTGTGGTTCAGATATTTCCTGAGCATGATATTTATTAATAGTATCATTTAGTAAGTCCAAAATTTCTTGACCATGAATTTTTTTCGTCAAGATCTTTGTTAATTAACTTGCTCCAGAACTTTGTATAAAAAGTTCGTCGTAAACATGGGAACCCTTCAGAAGTATTATGAACTTTTACATTCCATTTTAGAATCCATGGGATTGAGAACTCTGTAAAAAAGTACATTACAGACATTCCTTCAAAGAAAATATTATCTTGTCCCAAATTTATAAGTTTAGGGGATAAGGTCTCATCCTGAAATGAAGAACGAACATAAATTAGTCTAGATATTCCCTAGTAAGGAAATCAGGCAGACTATTATCTGATCCTTTCTTATAATTAATCTCAAAATCAAACGGAGCCAATAAGGCTTGCCATCTTGCAAACATTTGTTTAGAAACATCATGCTTACAATCTTTATTAAACATAAATTTTGTTGCTTGGCAATCAGTCTTTATTAAAAAATTTTGACTATAGAGATCGCCCTGGAACTTTATAACACTTTTCACAATAGCTAAAATTTCTTTAGCTACAGTGGCATAATTCTTTTGGGCTGCATTCCATTTTCCTGAATAGAATTGGACAATATAATGTGTTTTAGTATTAGGACAATATTGTGTCAGGACACCACCGTATCCTACACCCAAAGCATCTGTTTCGACCGTCTTCTCCCAATTTGGGTTGGCCAAAGTAAGGCAAGGGAGGTTTTAAACCTTTGTCTTAATCCTTTTGTCAGCCTCAGTATGATCATTCGACCAAGCTTTTGGGTTATTCTTAAGCCTGTCGTATAAGATAGTCGTATCGATGGCTAAGTCCTTTATAAATGGAGCCACATAATTAAGTCTTCCCAGAAATCTCTGCAATTGGGTTTTATTAGTTATAATATCAGGAAATTTGAATGCAAATTCAATACTTCTATTGATCGAGCTGATATCTTTGGTTGAGATATCACTACACCGTTTTGAATAATAATTTTCTTAAATACTTCAAGATTCTTGAAATGGGTTTCCACATTTTTGGAAAATATTAGAATATCATCTATATAGACAATTATGAAATTTGTATAAGGCATAAAAATACCATTCATGACTTTTTGAAATTCTGATGGAGCGTTTTCCAAACCAAATGGCATAACGTTCCATTCATATTGACCCATGGGGATACTAAAAATAGTTTTGAACCTGTCTGATTCAGCTATCTGAATCTGCCAATAACCTGATTTCAGATCAAATTTAGAAAGTATAATAGCATCATAAACTCTATCCAATAAATCTTTTTTATTAGGGATAGGGTACCTGATCCATTTCAAGGTTTTATTAAGTGGCTTATAATTGATAACTAACCTTGGAATGCCTCTTTCATGTTCAGCATGTTTATTAACATAGAATGATGTACAAGATCAAGGAGACTTAGAGTGTCTTATAAGGCCTTTATGTAATAAGGAGTCAATTTTCTTTTTGCATAACTCCAGATAATCTGCGTTCATCTGGCACGGCCTAGCTTTAGTGGGAATATTATTCTCAACGAAGTTATCCTCATATGGGAAGCTAACCACATGTTTTTTCCTGCTCCAAAAAACGTTAGGATGATCTCCACAAATATCAATAGAGAACTCATTAGCTAAAATAGCAATCTTTTCCTGTAATTTAGGATTTTGTAAAACATTATCAATTCCAATGCTATTAATCTCTTGTTTTATAAAACTTACTTGATTAGTTTTTAACATTACTTTTAAGTTCAATTCATTAATCATCCTCGTAAAAGGTTTTGTAACAAACTCAAGTATAAAAGGTTTGTTATTCCAAGTACCAATAATTTTTTCATTATCCCAATGAGTAAGGGGAAAAATGTCATTTATAAAAGGTAATCCTAATATAATCTGATTAGTAATATCTTTTACTAATACAAAGCTTTGAGGAACACATTGTTTTTCTTTGCAAATAAAAGCTTTAGGCAATTTAAATTCAATACCCATTTTACTACCATTCGCAAAACGAAGACTATGGGTAGTTTTATGAAAATATCTTGAAGGTATGAGTCCTTCCTGAATGCAATTTAAATCAGCAGCACTATCAATGAGAGCAATAAACTCTTTTTTATAATTGTAATCTATGAGTAAAGTAATTCTAGTAAAAAACTTTTGTGAAGTAAAAGCTTTAAGACTTTGCAAGAAATCTGTTTTATCATTCTTAAGGGAAATATTTCTCATAAAATCAAGGTTATTACCTTCTCTATCGAGAGATGAGGATGAATCCGAGCCATTACCCAGATCTCTAAGGGTTTCGATATTATCGAGTCGAACTTCGATTATGACATTCTTTTCTTTAAGATAGTGAATGTCTTCCTCGAGATTATTAATCTCTTCTTTCAAATCTTTAATAGTAGTAGGAGAGCTTATGAGCTTCTTCCTTTCAAGCAATAGGTTTTTAACCTCTGCCATGGTATATGAACCTTTTTTGGTTGGAATTTCCTCTTTAGTATGATGTCCAGAGGTAGAGGTATTACCTATCTTGTCAATAATTTGAGCTCTTATCTTCGGATCCTTTATGCTTTGTAAAAGCTCAATGAATTTGTCATTATCAATGACATTGAGGCTCAATTCTTTGAATTGGGAATAGATCTTATAAAGATCATCTTCTTCCCCTTCCTTGTCACATTCTAATCCTTGTTGACAAGGTAAACATTCATCTTCTGAAGACATATAATCTTCTTGCTGGAGATCTTTAAGATCTTTGCTAGTAGAGGATTCCTCTTGGCTGCTATACTCTACTTCTGATTTCTCCGAATCAGAGTTAAGCATAATCTTATAAAGGAAATCTTTGAGGTTGTCTTCTATGTCAAGGTTTTTGATCTTTTCCTTGACTCTGCAATCTCTTGCATAGTGGCCAAATCTTCCACATTTGTGGCAAGTATCTAACCTGTCATATTTTTGTTTAGATTTATAAAATCTTCTTTCCTCTTTCCGTTCGGCAACTCACCTTTCTTTTCACTCAATTCTTTTCCTCTTATAATTTTCATAATCTTTCTTAGAAGATTTCTTCTTTTTGGGAACATACTCCTTTTCCTTGGATTTCTTTTTGGGGATATCCAAAGCAAACTGTTCACAAAATTCCCCTTCCTCTTCCTTTGATGTGAATCGATGGTCGATCCATCCTGCAGACGTAACACCCTTTCGTCATTATTCAGAGAAATAATATGTCAGATAATCATCCGAGTAGTATTCTAGAAGAATATGAGAGAAATCTTCATTTAAAATATTATCAATAATTTTCTTAATAATAAGATTTTTCATATCTCTGGGTAGAGACGTAAGGGCCCTCAAAATAGTGATGAGAGTGCTATTATCAAGAAAGATCTGAAAAAACATGATTAATGTAGGTATTCACTGTATAAGAAATCCGGTAATGAGTTATTAACTCCCTTTTTATACTGAATTTCGAAGTCAAAAGGGGCTAATTGCGCTTGCCACCTTGCAAAGATTAACCTCGAGACGCCATGCTTCAAGTCTTTGTCAAACATAAATTTGAACGATTGCGTATCAGTTTTTATTAAAAATTTCTGGTTGTATAAATCATCCTGAAATTTCAGAACACATTTAACAATAGTCAGCATTTCATGAGCCACCGTCGCGTACTTCTTCTGAGCCTCATTCCATTTTCCAGAATGAAACCTGATGAGATATTCGTGTTTATCATGGGGATTAACCTGTTTAAGAATTCCTCCATAACTAATATTCGACGCATCTGTCTCAATAATCTTTTGCCAAGCAGGGTTGGCGAGGGTTAAGCGCGATTGTACTCGTAACCTGATTTATTTAACCAAGCTAGTATGACTATCAGCCCAAGGAGACTTATAATCTTTCTTCAGCCTGTCATATTATGGGGCCAAATCTCTAGAAAGATTTTTATAGAACGGGGAAATGTAATTTAAACTTCCCAGAAATCTCTGCAATTGTGTCCTGTCAGTGATAACATTAGGAAATTTTGAGGCAAAGTCAATAGCTCTTTGAATAGGAGTGACCTTCCCTTGACAAATCTTATGTCCTAAAAATCGAGCATCTGTTTGAAATAAACTCATTTTAGGTTTTGAAATAACCAAACCATTTTGTATCACAATTTTCGTGAAAATATCCAGATGCTTGACATGTATTTCGAATGTTTTACAAAATATTAGAATGTCATCAATATAGACAATAATAAAGTCCATATATCGATTGAAAATATCATTCATAATTTTCTGAAATTCAGATGGGGCTTTTTTCAAACCAAAAGGCATGACATTCCATTCATATTGCCCAAAAGGAACATTAAAAGCAGTTCTATAAGCATGCTCTTTAAAGATTTGAATTTACCAATATCTTGATTTTAAATCAAATTTTGAAAATATATTGACATTATATAATCTAGACAATAAATCTCTTTTATTTGGAATAGAATACCTAATCCATTTTAAAAATTTGTTTAATGGTTTATAATTAATAATCAATCTCGGAACACTTCATTCCCTTTCAGCCGCGTTATTAACATAGAAGCTTGTGCAAGACCAAGGAGACTTGGAAGGTTTTATCAAACCCTTTTGTAAGAGATTATCAATCTCAGAATGCAGACTTTATTCTGACAAATTTTTGCATTAGGCAATTTATACTTTATATCTAAAGCATGTCCTGATGCAGACTTGACCAAATGAGTAGTTTTTTGAAAATATTTCGTAGGCACTAAACCTTCTTGAATACAACTAACATCTGCCCCGCTGTCAATCATGACAATGTTAGTAATCGAAAAACTATTATCAATAAAAATAGTACATTTAACATACCATTTATGAGCAGTAATAATTTGCATCATTCCCAAAAACATATCTTGTTTAGGGTCAGGATTAATAGGTTCATTTTCAACTTGTTTTCCTTTGTTTTTTGAAAACCGGTCTTCCGAACTGTTAATCTCAATATGAGTAATTCGGTGATCACAAATCAATTGATTTTGTTTGAGAGATTTAATCTCCTTTTTCAAATTCTCAACTTCAATTTTTAAATCATCGAAGGAAGAGTCTTTTTCAGGAAAAAATATTTATTTTTAAAAGACGATCATCAACCTCCTTCAAAGAGTAAGGAGCTGAATATTCAAAATCATTGAAATCGTTCTTCTTGTTTTCAAAGGTTATAGAAGAACTTTAACTTACTTCATTAGACGTAGCTAAATTAATAATTTTTTCACGAAGCTTACCATCAGTAATTTCTTTTAAAAGTTCAATCACATTATCAGAAGTGATAGTATTCATATTAAAATCTTGAAATTGCAATTGAAGTTTATAAATTTCATCATCTTCACAATTGCAATCATTACCTTGGCAAGTAGTACAAGGATTATCACCATTATTATCATCATCAGATAAATCAAGTAATTCAATTTCAGAACCTGAACCGAATTCGTAATCTTCGTCTGATCATGAAGTGTATAACAAACCATAAACCTGTTCATAGGTTTCTTTATCAAGCTCCAAAGTTTTCAACTTATTCAACTTGCAGTTAGGCGCGATATGACCAAAGTGACGACACTTGTAGCACTTAACTTTGGATAGATCTCTTCCTGATCTATCTTTCGTAAATCATTTATTTTTACGAGAGCTTTTTCTAGCTTCGCGTTCTTCTTTGGATCTTCGCCGAGATCTTATTTTCTTATGTGAACCTTCGTTCCTTGAGGACTTATAATACCTGTCCTTGTCTCTATTTTTAGCCAAAGGGTCGGGTAAACCGAACTGTGCACAAAAATCTCCCAATTGAGATTTTTCTCTAAGCTAATCCATCTTAAGCTGTCGAGCCATTTTTAGTTCGTTGCACAAAATCAAACCTTCTTGTGTGCACGTTCCTAGTATTATTATTATTATTATTATTATTATTATTATTATTATTATCTTTATTATTATTATTATCTTTATTATTATTATTATCTTTATCATTATTATGATTATTATTATAATAATAATAATAATTATTATAATAATAATTATTATTATTATCTTTATTATTATTATTATTATCTTTATCATTAATATTATTATTATTATTATAATAATTATTATTATTATTTTTATTATTATTAATATTATTATTATCTTTATTATTATTATTATTATAATTATTATTATTATTATTATATTTATTATTATTATTATCTTTATTATTATTATCTTTATAATTATTCTTATCTTTATTATTATTATCTTTATAATTATTCTTATCTTTATTATTATTATTATTATTATATTTGCAAAATGATTATTGCAGGTTTTACTGGCCAACTCAGAGGTTGGTGGGATAATTATATGAGCATTGACCAAAAAGTTGTTGTGATTAATGCTACTTCTAGTGGTGAAGGTATTGATAACTTGGGCATGACTCTAGTTGCTAATAGAGAAGACGATGTTTATACCTTAGTCTTAACCATTTTAGAACATTTTAATGGTAGATTTACCAATCAGTATGAGATTGTTTGTAACCTGTTAAATGGTTTATGATGTAGAGCCTTGGGAGAATTTAGACGATATAAAGATACTTATATGAGTAGGGTGATGGAACTACCCGAAAATAGTTATGAGCATTGGAAATCTAAGTTCATAGATGACCTTCCCTCTTTATTTTCTGAGAGAGTTAGAAAAACTCTACGAAATGAGCGTGGTGAAATTCCTTATTAGGATTATACTTATGATAAGTTGATAGGAGTTTGCACTCAAGAAGATATAAATTTTTGCAATGAATTGAAGTTATCGAGACAGCTTAAGATGGACAAGCTTAAGTAAAGATCTCAGCTAGGAGACTTTTGTACCCAGTTCGGTTTACCTGATACTTAGGCTAATAGCAAGAAGAAGAAGCATATAGATCTAGAAATTCTAGATATCTTGATAAACCTTATAGGAAGAAGAGTTCTAGATATAGATCTAAGGAAGAACGCGACGCTAGAAAAGCCTTTTGTAAGTTTAATATATTTATCAAGAATAGGTCTAAGCGAGAGCTCGCCAAGATTAAGTGTTATAGATGTGAAAATTTTGGTCACATAGCACCCAATTATAAGCTTGAAAAGCTGAAGACCTTAGAACTAGATGAAGAAATTCATGATAAGGTTTATAGTTTCTTTAACACTTCTGGTTCTGAGTCTGATTATGATTATGATTCTGATTCAAGTTCTGAAGAAGAGATCGATTTTCCTGATTTATCTGATAGTAATCCGCATGATAAAAAGAATACTTACAATGATTATCATGGTGATATTTGTTCATTTTTTGTGAAAATGATGAATTTTATAAATTGCAATCTCAATTTGAAGATTTGAATATAAATATTGTTACTTCTGATAATGTGATAGAACTTTTGAAAGAAGTTACTGATAATAATCTTCGTGAAAAAATTATTCAATTAGCTGTTAATAATAATGCTGGTTCTAGTTTTTCAAAAAAATTCTGAAAAGCAAAAGAATGATTTTGAATTCGAATATTCTGCACCTTATTCTTTGTCTAAAATTAATAACAGACTTAATAATCAAATTGTTTGTACAAGAGGTTCTTCTTTTGATGATTTGAAAAATGAAATTGAAAATTTGAAAAATGAGATTAAATCTCTTAAACAAAATCAAATGATTTGTTATCATCGTCTTACTCAGATTGAAACCGTTAATAACAAAGGTAAAAATATTGTTGAAGAAAATACTCTTGCAAAACCTTTTAGTCTTGATCCTAGATAAGGTATGTTTTTAGGAATGATGCAAATTATGACTGTTCATAAATGGTATGTTAAATGCACCATATTGATTGATAATAGTTTTTCGATAATTGATATTGTTATGATTGATAGTGGAGCCGATGTTAATTGTATTCAAGAAGGTCTTGTACGTACTAAATATTTTGAAAAAACTACTCATATGGTTAAATCTGCTTCTGGACATGCTTTCGATATAAAATATAAATTACCTAATACTCGCATTTGTCAAAATAAAGTTTGCATTCCACATTTCTTTGTCTTGGTAAAAAAACAGTTATAAGCTCCAATTATACTTGGAACCCCTTTTATAAATGCTATTTATCCTTTTACTAGCATAAATGCTAAAGGTTTTTCTGCTACTTATGAAGACAGAAATATTAGTTATACTTTTATCACTGACCCTATTTCTCATGGTATTAATGCTTTAATTAATATGAAACAAAAGCATGTTGATTCTTTGCAACTAGAATTTTTTAGCATGAATATATTTGATACTTTGAAATCCACCAAAGTACAGGAAAAAATTAAATTAATTTCAAAACAAATTGCTATTGATATTTGTGCTGATCATCCCAGTGCTTTTTGGAATCGAAAAAAGCATATTGTTACTCTTTCATATGAAGATGATTTCTCTGAGAATGATATTCCTACTAAATATCGTCCTTGTTAGATGAACATCGAATTGGTAGAATTCTGCAAAAAGGAAATTGATAATTTGTTACAAAAAGGTTTAATAAAACCTTCAAAATCACCTTGGTCTTGTACTACATTTTATGTTAATAATGCTGCTGAAAGGGAACGAGGTGTTCCTAGATTGGTTATCAATTATAAGCCTTTAAATAAATATTTAAAATGGATTAGATATCCTATTCCAAACAAAAGAGATTTATTGTCTAGATTATATGATACCAATATTTTCAAAATTTGATTTAAAATCAGGATATTGGAAGATCCAAATATTTAAAGAGCATGCATATAGAACAACTTTTAATGTCCCATTCAGACAATATGAATGGAATGTTGTGCCATTTGGTTTGAAAACGCTCCATCTGAATTTCAGAAAATCATGAATGATATTTTCAACCCATATTTGGATTTCATCATTGTTTATATTGATGATATTTTGGTATTCTCAAAAATGTTTGAAATGCATATTAAGCATCTAGACATTTTCAAGAAAATTATTATACAAAATGGTTTGGTGATTTCTAAACTAAAAATGAGTTTATTCCAAACTGATGTTCGATTTCTAGGACATCATATTTGTAAAGGAAAAGTTACCCCAATTCAAAGATCAATAGATTTTGCATCAAAATTTCCTGATATTATCACTGATAGGACTCAATTGCAAAGATTTTTAGGGAGTTTAAATTACATATCCCTGTTTTATAAAAAATTATCTCATGATTTGGCCCTTTTATACGACAGGCTGAAAAAGGATCATAAATCACCTTGGACTGATAGTCATACCACTTTGATAAAGGATATTAAACTTTGTGTTCAATCTTTACCTTGTTTAACTCTTGCTAACCCAGCTTGGCAAACGATTATTGAGACAGATGCGGCTAACATTGGTTATGGAGGGATATTGAAACAAATTAATCGCAACGATAAAAATGAATATTTGATCAGATTTCATTCTGGGAAATGGAGTGAAGCCCAGAAGAAATATGCTACGGTGGCTCATGAAATGTTAACCATCGCTAAATGTGTATTGAAATTTCAAGACGATTTATACAATCAAAAGTTTTTGATAAAAACTGATGCTCAATCTGTGAAGTATATGTTTAACAAAGACTTTAAACATGATGCTTCAAAGTTAATATTTGCTAGGTGGCAGGCCCAGCTAGCTTCTTTTGATTTTAAAATCCATTATAAAAAGGGGAGTGATAACTCTCTTCCGGATTTTCTATCTAGAGAATATTTAACTTCATAATGCGTTTTTGTTCAGTTTTCTTTGATGAAAAAACTATAGTTACTATTTTAAAGGTAATTCCTCTTAATAGAGATTTACAGGAATTAATTTTATGGAAAATTACCGATGATATTATTAGAGAAGATTTCTCTATACACAATATTGAAGAAATTATCGATATCGATGAACAAAATTATTACAGTGACTACTATGATGCATTCAAATAAAATAAAGTGTTATGTTTGCAGGATGGACCTTTCTTGGATAACCAAGGGTCGAGGCAGGGGAAATAACCCAAGAGAAAGAGGAAGATCATCCCCGGGATCATCATCAGGATAGTTATACGGATCCTCATCTAACTCCTCAATTATACAAAGAGGAGGAATGAGTTTGATAAACTCTAAAATCTCCCAAAATACGGCTTCATCGTCAGTACATCTGGAAGATATTCCAGAAAATAGTCTGTTATATGCACAACTTCAGGCATATTTATCTTAGAAGCAAAGTGATACTTTTGCATCTATAGCTAAAGAAGATATTGATGATATCAAATCTTATGAAAAGGTATCAAAGAAAGAAATGATATTTCTTTTAGAAAACTCTGAAATTCAGAGAAAAGAACCCTGGAAGATATTCCAGCGCTACTTGGTTAACGAATTATATTTCCGGGGTGAGTCATATAAAACCCGATCTTATTATGAGACCATTTTGATAAGCACCGATAGTGTTGAATTTCAGCACTTCTCAGGATACAACACCAGCGAGAATGTTTATAACTTCTCCAAAATTATAATTAAACAGATTATATATGTTGAAGATTGGGGCATCTCCACAATGAAAGAAAGGCAGATCAGCATAAATAAAGTCTATATGAGTTTCACCTACTGGGACTATATTCATGCTTTTGATAAAGTTCTCTACTATAATAATGAGAGACATAAGCATACATGGTTTATAAATATTTGTGCAAAGATATTTGCAGAATCAATCCCTAATTGGTTTTTGAATTGGTGGTCATACCACGGTCCAACAACAAAAAATTTGCCGGATCCATTTCTTAAATTATATAAAGAATGGGTTAAAGTTTCACCCGAACTGAACGAGTTATACCATACAGATCATATATGTTATATTGAAAAAACTGAAAAAAATTATTTTTTCATTGAATTCTCTATCCCTTGGATTCATAAATGGACCCCGAAAGTGGGATTCACCAAGGAGCGAATTCCTTGTTTATATCGAACCTTTTATAATAATTTTTGGGACAAATTGATGAGAAAAGATCCCAAAACAAAGTCTTTACATGGACAAGAACTGCTGGATCTCATCTCATTTCAAAGAGGATCCAAGAATATTGTACTACTTCTCAAAAGGGGATAATTGTTGATAGCTCGGTTAGGCATATTGCTAGGAAAATCTCCATTCAAGATGGAAATAAAGAGGAAATGATCAATAGTTATCTAGACGAAGTCAGGAGGAATCTACTTCTCAATATTACTCAATACGAGAAATCAGACACTTCTATGAGAAGTGAGACAAGTGATGACGTCGCAGAAGATATTCAAGAGGATCAACCTTGTGTGTCAGAAAAACTCACTTCAGAAGATACGCTGAGAAAGGCGGAAGATTTCCTCTGAGAACTAAAGAAAAAGGACAAGAAGTGAAGTATATCTTTAACAATAAAAGCTACCATCAACAGTAGATACACTGTTGATCAACAATAGATACACTGTTACTGTACATATGGGACCCACTGATAAGGGACCCACGATTACTATACAAAGATTCTTTTTCTTTCTATAAATATGTTTAGTTTTAGTGTATAAAGAGCAGGTTAGAAAACCCTCCCACTCTCTCTAAATTGTAAAGCTCTCCTTATTATAAAGTTTGAGTTCGCCGAATATCTACCAGAAGTTAATAAACATGTATAGTTCTCTCATAGGCCTTGGAGTCGGCCACCTTTTTAAGGTATTATTTAATTTCTGATTAAATCTTTTAGTGTTATTTCTCAGATCTGAGCCGTGACTATGTCCAACTAAAGATTCATATCTATGTCGAATAACCAACTTAACTTTTATATCTACCATGAAAGATGTAGACTTTATCAAAATATAAATAAATTTATATATGCTTTCTTGACTTGGTTCTGAGATGGTGGTACAGTCAGATCTAGTACTATTGTTATTGGCTTTGTCTTTGTGACTCCATCTAGCCAGCCGTGGTTCTAAGTCCGTTAATGAGTTGAAAAAGGGCGTCTATACCCAGTTAGAACTACTAGACACATGGGCTCAATAACAATACGTATTAGATCTTGACAGGCCCTTTGCTTGGGTAAAAGGATCAGATCCTTCCATACAGTCATAAAATTATATTAAATTTGTATATATTTCGATTCGAATTTATTCCTTGAATTCAGATGCTAACAAGTTAGATTGAAGATGACCGCGCGGATTACCGCCAGTCTTAAGAGATCCTGTCACTTATTATTATTATTATTATTATTATTATGATGATGATTATTATTATTATTATTATTATTATTATGATTATTATTATTATTATTATGATTATTATTATTATTATTATTATTATGATTATTATTATTATTATTATTATTATTATTATTATTATTAATAATAATAATAATAATAAGTGGACTATTTCGAAAATACCTCCCAAGATTATATACCATATGAGAACTTTTGAGAAACTTGGTCTCAAACAAGTGGTAAAAACCACTGAGGAAACTCTTACTATTGATAGTGATCATCAAACTTTTAGATTATTATCTGAAAATGATCTGGCCCCTTATGGGGAAATTTACAGATTCATGCATATTGGTTTGTTCCAGGTGGCGTTTAAGCCCCTTACCTTAAGAGGTCTACCAGAAAGCTTTATAGCAGCTTTAAGAGATGGTAGAAATCAAAATTGGAAGAAATCCCTTCGAGGGACAATACAGACTAGTCTGGCATACAAACCAATTTATTTTAATGCTGATCCTAATCTTCAGATATCGTTACAGGATGAAAATTTATTAAGTTCTCTTATGCTTAATGTTAAACTTCATGGTTATGATTATATGCCTGGAACTAAAGTTGTTTGCATATGCTACATAATTTATTATAAACTCTTACATACTTTAAATCCTAAGTGTACGATGATTGATTTTAAAAAATGAAACTATTCTTATAGAAACTAATTTTGGTAAATCTAAGGTTGTTACCAGAAGACCTATCCATTGGGACGAAATTGATTTCCCGCAAGAATGGGTTATTGAAGGTGCAGCCCAACCAAAAAATAATATTAATGACGAGGTTTCGGAAATTGAACAGTTTAATGATGGAAATGTTAAAAGAAATTTTTTTGATTCTATAGTTATGCATAATGGAATTGATAATCATAGCATGTCTTCTAGACTTTCTAGATCTAGCTCTTTTTATATCTCTCGTGTGGATTATATTTTTCAGGTACCTTCTCGAGCATCTACTTCTCAAATTAGAGAAAATTATAGATGTGATAATTTTAAAATGATAAGGATAATATTGCAGACCTATGCCCAGGCACAGTTCAGACTTAGATATAACTGAGTCTGAAATGAATTTTCCAGATGGATTTTTCACATAAAATTGTTTTATGATGACTGATAAACAAATTGATTTTAGTCCGGGTTCACCGGCAAGAGAAAAGATTTCCAATTTTTTTTTGAAATCTAGATGGAAACCTTTCAGAAAGTGGTTTTTTTAAAAATTTAATAAAGAAGAACATATCGATTTTCAAGAAGAATTTTATAATGATCTTATTGAATCAAAACAAAATGTTTTAATTGCTTTTGGTCCATGGTTTATGACCAAGCATGTTCATAGTTATATCTCTATGATAGAAAGAGATTTTACTTTAAGTACTAGGGAAGTTACTAAATCTGTTTTCCTCCTTTACAATCTTTTCAAATTAAAAAGGACGATAAGATTGTTCATTTTAATGCTCTTTCAAAATTATTTGAAGATAATACTGCTTTACTTACTACTCAGCATATTAATATTATGATCGAGCAGCAAAATTATGCTAACATTTATATATGCATATTAGGAGAACATATTACTTCTCTTCATGATAATGTTGATAAGCTACTTTCTAGACTCAATTCCAAAGGAAAAGGAAAAGAGAAAATAGCGAATACCAGTATCCAACCTCCTCTAGAGATCAGTGATTTCAAGATTAAAGACTTCTCAGATATGGAAAATCTCTTAGAAAAGAGATTCAAATGCTGTAATCTAAAGCCTTTGGGGATTGAAAATCTTTTAGGAAGAGAAAGTAGTTATAAAAAAGAATTTTCTGATGATATTAATAAGATCTCATAAAAATATGCAAGAAAACCGGTCCAAAGGATGTACTACTATCCTAGACCTACTCCTCAGGATGTGCTCTTGGAAGAGCATGAGCATATTATAACTAATAGTTATAATGGAAAAGAGATCTATGAATGGAACATAGATGATTATACAGATAGACATATTTATACAACTGTACATAGAATGCTTATGTATAGCACTATATGTAAAGCTAACAAGAATAGTGACAAAACTATTGTTGATATGATAACAATAGGTTTTACTGGTCAACTAAAGGGTTGGTGGGATAATTATCTAAACCAAGAGCAAAGGGATAAGATTCTCCAAGCTGTTAAGAAAGAATGAGAATAGGATTTTACCCAGAATGCTGTCATTTTTCAGGAAGATGGTTTGATAATAGCGAGACCATACGAACCTTGCTCCAAAACCTTAGGTGCAAAACCCTCATATCTTTCAGATTTTATAAAGATGTTTTTCTTAGGAGAGTTATGGAGTTACCAGAGTGTAATAGCACTCATTGGAAATCCAAATTTATAGATGGATTACCGACTCTCTTTGCAGAAAGAGTTAGAAAACTCTTAGAGGAGATAGTTATAATATTAACTATGACGATTATACCTACGGAAAACTCATAAGTGCCTGTGTACAAGAAGGACTTTCTTTGTGCAATGAAATCAAGTTGAATTAACAGATTAAAAGGCATCGTCTTAATGAAAGACAACAATTGAGGGAATTTTGTGAACAATTTGCTTTAGATATTCCTAAGGCAACTTCTAAAGATAAGAATCAGAAGTATTCCTCTAAGAACAGATCTTCCAAAAAGGATTATAAAGCATGAAAGAAAAGAAGAATGAAAAAGAAAGAACGAAAAGCTGAACCTTATAAGGAAAGGAAAAGATTTTATAAATCTAAAAGTAAATTTGACAAATCTGATACTTGCCACAAATGTTGTAGATTTGGTCACTATGCTAAAGATTGCAGAGTCAAGGAAAAGATCAAGAACCTTGATATTGATGATAATATCAAAGAATCTCTTTGCAAAATCATGCTAAATTCTGATTCAGGAAAATCAGAAAAGGGATACAGCAGTCATGAGGAATCCTCTACAAGTGAAGATCTTAAAGCCCTTCACTAGGAAGATTATATGTCTTCAGATGATGATTGTTTGCCTTGCCAACAAGGGCTAAATTGCGAAAATTAGGGAGAAGAAGATGATCTTTATAAGATCTATTCCCAGTTCAAAGAATTGAGCATCAATGTTATTGATAATGACAAAGTTATAGAGCGCTTACAAATTATAAAAGATTCGGAAATGAGAGCTCAAATTATTGATAAAATCAGTAATACTTCCACATCTAAAAATCATATTACAGAAGATATCCCTACCAAAGAAAGTTCATACACCATGGCAGATGTCAAGAATCTCCTGTTAGAAAGAAGGAAACTTATAAGTTCTCCTACTACTATTAGTGATCTGAAGTGATTATTAATAATCTCAAAGAAGACATTCATCGTTTGAAAGAAAAGAATGTCACAATAGAAATTAGACTTGATAATATCGAAAGTCTTAAAGAGCTGGGTAATAGCTCAGAATCATCTTCTTATGAAGAAGATAGTAAAGATCTTGATTTTCTTAAAACCCTTAATTTTGGTAATAATAAAGAAGACTTTTTGCGAAGCTTGAAAGCTTTCATTTCCCGAAAGTTTTATACTAAGATTACTCTTCTTATAGATTATAACTACAAAAAAGAATTTACTGCTCTTATAGACAGTGTTGCTGATTTAAACTGCATTCAAGAAAGACTTATTCCTTTAAGATATTTTCATAAAACTACTCATAGCCTCAGATCTGCAAATGGTAGTAAAATGGGTATTGAATATAAATTGCCCAAAGATTTCATATGCAAAGGAAAAAACTGTATTCCTCAAAGTTTTGTCTTAGTATAAGATATTACTAACCAAATTATTTTGGGAGTTCCTTTTATAAATAATATTTTTCCCCTTACTTACTGGGATAATAAAAAAATCATTGGAACTTGGAATGAAAAACCTTTTATATTAGAGTTTAATACAAAACCATTTACAAGGATGATTAATGAATTATCTTTTAGATTAATTTTAAAAAATAATCAAGTCAGTTTTATAAAAGGAGAAATTAATAGCATTGATATTGATAATATTCTTCAAAATCCTAAACTACAGGATAAGATTGCCATTTTAAAAAATCAATTCTCCCTTCATATTTGTGGAGATCATCCAAATGCTTTCTGGAATAGAAAAAATCATGTGGTTAGCCTTCCATATGAGGGTAGCTATATTGAGGATAATATTCCCACAAAAGCAAGATCTTATCAGATCAACTCTGCTTATCTGGAATTATGCAAGAAAGAAATTGGATCCTTGCTTCAGAAAGGCCTTATAAGGCATTCTAAGTCATCGTGGTCTTGTACAACCTTCTATGTTAATAAACATGCTAAACAAGAAAGGGGTGCCTCCAGGTTGATAATCAATTATAAACCTCTTAATAAAGCATTGAAATGGGTTAGGTACCCTATCCCCAATAAAAAAGACTTATTGGATAGAGTCTGTGATGCAATTATATTTTCCAAATTTGATTTAAAATCCGGTTATTGACAGATTCAGATAGCTGAGTCAGACAGATTGAAAACAGTTTTTAATGTCCCTATGGGTCAATATGAATGGAACGTTATGCCTTTTGGTTTAAAAAATGCTCCTTCTGAATTTCAAAATTTATGAATGATATATTTTCATGCCTTATAATAATTTCATAATAGTTTCTATAGATGATATTCTTGTATTTTCCAAAAATGTGGAAACCCATTTTAAACATCTTGACTTGTTTAAAAAAATTATTATCCAAAACGGCTTGGTTATATCCAACCCCAAAATGGCTTTGTTTCAAACTAATGTTAGGTTTTTGGGTCATAATATTCAAAGGGGTAGCATTAGCCCTATTAATAGAAGTATTGAATTTGCATCCAAATTCCCTGATATTATGACTAATAAAACCCAGTTACAGAGATTACTTGGAAGTCTTAACTATGTTGCTCCTTTCATTAAAGATTTTGCCAAGGATACTGCTATATTATATGATAGGTTGAAAAATAATCCTAAGGCTTGGTCTGATGACCATATGGAAGCAGTTAAAAGGATTAAGGCAAAGGTTAAAAACCTTCCTTGTCTTACCTTGGCCAACCCAAATTGGGAGAAGACGATTGAAACGGACGCTTCAGACATAGGTTATGGTGGTATCCTAACCCAATACTATCCGGATAATAAACACCATTATATTATTCAGTTCTATTCTGGCAAATGGAACGAGGCTCAAAAATATTATGCCACTATAACAAAGGAAATTTTGGCAATAGTTAAAAGTGTTTTAAAGTTTCAAGGTGATCTTTACAACCAGAAGTTTTTGATTAAAACTGATTACCAAGCAGCTAAATTCATGTTTAATAAAGATTGTAAGCATGATGTTTCTAAACAAATGTTTGCAAGATGACAAGCTTTATTAGCACCATTTGATTTCGATATTCATTATAAAAAAGGTTCAAATAATAGTTTGCATGATTTCCTTACAAGTGAATACCTAGACTAATCTTGTTTTTCTTTTGCAGAATGAGACCTTTATGGCCTCCGCCCTCAAGGAGGGGAAGAGGAAGAACATGAACTGGACGAGGTAATATCCTTGCCCAAATAGGAAACCAAAGATTGGTGGCAGAAAATATTGCTAATACATATGATCTTAATACAGATCACCCATTATACAAAGAGTTTATCGACTTCGTTAATACGAGAGGACAGAAGGGTAATACTCCTGAGGGTAGTACTTCACAACATGCTCAGTCATACTCCTCAACTCTTACAGATGATGAGAATATTGAGGTTTTTAATAAAAACAACAAGAAAGAAGTTATACTTCTCCTAGAACATAGTGATTTAAGATGGAAAGATGACCCGTGGAAATTAATGCACATGTATCTTGACTCAGCATCATATGCTACCCCAGCTTATAAATACAGATTGCACTATGAGATAATACTCTCATCAACAGGATTGGGAGAATTTCAACATTTCTACCCAGCGAATACTAGAAAAGTTTATAACTTTTCAAAAATCATAATTAAGAAAATTATGACTCCAGAAGATTGGGGAATCAGCACCCTAAAAGACATGGATTATATCTATCCAGAACAAAATATTGCAGTAAAATATAATTACTGGGATTATAAGAAAAGTTTTTATAAAACTTTTTTATATGAAAATGCTAATAAAAAGCATTCTTGGTTTATCAAAATATGCTCACATGCCGCAAAACAACAGATACCAACTTGGTTTTACCAATGGTGGACTTTATACGGTCCCTCTTTAAATATCTTTCCAGAACCATACAAAGGTTTATATACTAAATGGGTCGATGTATCTCCTAAATTAATAAGTTTAGAGAAAGAAAATATATTTTTTGAAGGAATGGCCACGATGCATTCCTTTATGGAATTTTCAATACCATGGATAATGAGATGGACAGTCGAAGTTGATAACACCGAAGAAGGTTTTCCTTGCCTAAAATTTATTTTTTTATACAAAATTCTGGAATAAACTAGTCCAGAAAGACCTGGAAGGAAAATGTCATGGTCAAGAAACCATAGATACGATTATAACAACCATTGATTCATATAAAATCACATTTTCACAACCAGAAGTGGATATTCATAGTCCATTTAAGCAATATATGATTGATGTGAAGTATACGACATATATATGTTCTTTTCAACATGGATCTAGGAGAAGTGAGTACTAAAAGTACTAGATTGGAAGAGGTAGATATACCTGAGAACCTTGATTTGTTAAACAAATGGACTATTCCAAAAATTGATATTAAAATCATTTATGATTATGGTTGGTTTGATAAAATATCTCATAAACATTTAATAAAAACTACTAAGCAATCTTTGGCGTTAAATTCATCTGAACAGACTATTCGGTTATTAAATAAATGAGATATTGAGTTATATAACAAATAATATAATTTCTTGCATATTGACATTGTTCAAACTGCTTTTAAACTTTTAACTCTTAAAGGGTTACCTGAAACATTTTTAGCTGCTCTTCGTGATGCTAGAAATTTAAATTTAGATAGTCTTTGATGGGTTCGATTGAATCCACTGTGGCATATGGCCCGATTTATTTTAATACTCAACCTAATTTGCAGTTATCTTTAACTGATGCTAATATTCTTGATGCTTTGACTTTAAATATTAAAATGCATGGTTATAATTATGCACCTGAATCTGAATTAATTTATATATCTTATTAAATTTATTTCAAATTACTTTCAACGTTAAACCCGAGATGTAAGTTATATGAAAAGACCGACAAGTCAATTATTATTATTATTATTATTGTTATTTTTGTTGTTGTTGTTGTGGTTGTTGTTGTGATTATTGTTGTGGTTGTGGTTGTGGTTGTGGTTGTGGTTGTTGTTGTTGTGGTTGTTGTTGTTGTGGTTGTGATTGTTGTTGTGGTGGTTGTTATTGTTGTTGTTATTGTTGTTGTGGTTGTTGTTGTTGTTGTTGTGGTTGTTGTTGTGGTTGTGGTTGTTGTTGTTGTTGTTGTGGTTGTGGTTGTTGTTGTTGTGGTTGTGGTTGTTGTTGTGGTTGTTGTTGTGGTTGTAGTTGTGGTCGTTGTTGTTGTAGTTGTTGTTGTAGTCGTTGTCGTTGTTGTTGTTGTGGTTGTTGTTGTGGTTGTGGTTGTTGTTGTTGTTGTGTTTGTGGTTGTGGTTGTGGTTGTGGTTGTGGTTGTTGTTGTTGTTGTGGTTGTTGTTGTGGTTGTGGTTGTGGTTATGGTTGTGGTTG
>JAJOOO010029138.1:0-17510 GCA_029582685.1 Solanum piurae
TCTATAGTAACAACCCATCAAGCATCACTCATGTAAGACAACACTCATAAGATAACCTTTACTCATACTTGTGCAAGGCATGAATAGCATCCCATACTGCTACTCATACTAAGTACTTCTTTAGGTCATCATACTCATGTTCCTTAACTTAAGGACTAGCCCTCTTTTTACAGCATTGGAACTCTTGGAGACACTTTACTAAGTCTATCTTAGTTTCTTCTTGTTTTGAACCCTAAGTGGTACTATCCTAGGTACATCTTAGTTCGTCATGTTTGAACTCTAGGAGATGCTACTTAAAGCATAATCTAAGTTCATTATAAAGTTGGACCTTATGAGATTCATCTTTTTGGGGTGTGTAAACCCAAGCCTTGTAATATACTAGTTCGCTATATGTCTTGAAAGTTGTGTGAAGCATGAGCCGGCTGATTTCGATACTCGGAAGCTTGTAATATTGTTGTTATTTCACCCTTGAGTATAAGGTTAATATATGCATGAAGATCTGGTCGGTTATTTGCTTAATTTTTTTTATTGGAGTTCGTTATGAAACTAATCCCTCTACTAGATTAAAATCAGTGTGCCCTCATTAATCGGACTAAGGAAAAGGACAAGAAGAATCAAGCAAATTTCTCTGAGAACGCAGAGAATGAAAGTAAGATTTTCATGGCTCATTCTTCAATCACTAACATTATTGATAATGTTTGGTTTACTGATAGTGGATGCTCGAATCATATGACTGGCATAAGGTTTTTACTTAGAGACCTCGATGAGTCATAAAAGAGTGAGGTTTGACTTGGTGATGAATGATGAGTCCACAAATTGGACTCATTTAGGGCTATATTTTAATAGAAATTGTGTCCTCAAATGCTTATTTTATCTCAATATCCGATGAAAACCTTTAAGTTTCAGGTATTTGAAGTTTAAAGGAAAGCATGGACACTACTTCGTAAAAAGGAATGAAAAGGCTGGAAAGAACAAGAAAACGAAGACCTGAGGATCACCGAGTCCACTTGGCGAATCGCCGAAGGATCTCACTTCGCCTTTTGTTCCAGTGTGCTGAGCCCTGAAGAAAGGGATCAAGTCGGCGTAAAAAGGGAGCAGTAGGTGCATCACCGAGAAGGTCCGTGAAGCAGTACTTTGATGCTCAATGACCCAGAGCACGATGATGCCGAAGGATGGTGCAAGACGGTGATGAAAGGGTGAATCGCCGAGTTGATCGGCGATTCCGACTAATGTCGCCGAGTGATCCGCCGCAGCACAGATTTTTGAAAACTATAAATACTCGTTGAGAGTTATAGCCTTTGATTTACAATATTTTTAATCGTTAATTTTCTTAGCTACGACTAGTTAGAACTAGATTTTATTTTTCTATTAATTCTCAAAACCGCTCCCTTGGGACATGACCCCAACCCTTGGTTGGGTTACTATATTATCGACGATCGTAGACACTCGAATCGTAGTTAGTGTCATTGGTCAAGATAAGCATCAAAATGGCACCGCTGCCGGGGAGTGGTGTTATTTGAGAATTTTTAGATTAGTAGAATTTTTGTTCTTCTTAGTTGTAGTTCACTAATCTAATTTTCAGTTTTTTTTTTTAGCAGTTGTGTAAACATTTCAAAAAGCATTAGTGTAAACGGCAGTAATGGTTGCCAGGTGGGCCACCAAGATGACATCGGTAACCTCAACGATGTCCAAGAGTCAAACGTCAATGACCCCCATCTCATGGGAGGTGTTGGAGCCATCCGCTTACCCCCAGCCGTGGGAATGTAGTGTTTAATATAACAAGCACTATGTTATAGCTCTTGCAACTAAAAGGACATTTCAGTGGATTGGCTCATGAGGACCCCCATGAGCATCTTCAAAACTTTGTAGATGTTTGCGGACCATTCTGTTTCAAGAACATCTCCCAAGAGTCAGTTAGGCTGCGATTATTCCCATTTTCACTGATGTGGGAGGCTTGCAAGTGGTTAGCTGAATTACCACGAAATTTGATCACTTCATGGGAGGATCTGGTCACCGCATTTAATGTGCGATTTTTCCCTCCCTCCAAGATGATGACTATTCGGGATAGCATCAAAGTTTCAACTGTCTGAATGGAGATCCTCTACATGAAACTTGGCTTCGATTTAAAAAAATTAGTGCTAAATTGCCCAACCCATGGTCTTCCTGACAACGTGCTCCTTCAATACTTCTACCGGAGTCTAAACTCGGTAAACAAGGGTGTCGCTGACCAACTCTCACCCAGAGATTTAATGCACCAGCCGTACGCAATAGCAGCCCAGCTTATAGATGGCATGACAACCATCAACAGAGTGTGGTACACTCGTCAGGACCAGGTCTCCCCTGTCACCTTCCAGCTATCTAAGGAGCAGAATGAAAAGGACAATAAGAGAGACCAAAACATGGCCAAGATTATGACACAGCTTGATATTCTATCTAAGAATGTCATGGGGGCTGGTACTCGTGGTGTCAATGTTGTTGGGGTTGGGGGCATAGATCCTGAAGAGATGAAGTTTGAAGCTTTGTATAGCGAAGAGGTAAATTTTCTAGAAAACCAAAGGGGTGGTTATCGTTCAGACTACCCGAGGCAGGGTGGTAACCAAGGTTGGGCTAGAGATGAAGGATAGAAAGATCGAGACCGTGAATGGAGGGATCGGAATCCAAATTGGAAGGATGGGGAGAAGGATAGATATGTGCCTCCCCACGAGCGGTAAAAGCTCAAAGATTAGGAAGGTGGTAGGTCCGAGGATATGCCCTCCCATATTCTGAACAAAGTGGAAGGGTCAGAAAAAATGCTAAAAGGCATGACAGAAGATGTGTCTACCATTAACCAGACCGTCACCTCTCATTCAGTTTCAATCAAGCAATTAGAGACCCAAATGGGTCATATTTCGTCTCATCTTAATCCAAGACAGCAAGGGGGTTTGCCTAGTGATACTATGGCTAACCCCAAGAGTGAGGTTTGAAGGTTGATGTGTGTCGTGCCACGACGTTAACTAAGGCGCTATTTGGGAGGCAACCCAAAACCCTTACTTTCTTTTGTTATCTTGATAAAATAACAGTGTGTTGTTTGTACAGATTGAGTGAGGAAAGTGCTTGAAAAGATGTATGGAGGTGAGAAGCATTTCCGCTCGGAGGATTGCCGACAAGTTAGGCGTAACCAATTATTCCCGCCGTTTGATTCAATATATCCTAAAGGGTGGGTCTGTAAAACTCGGCGGAGCGTGAACTCCGTCGGTAAATCGCCAACCCAATTGGCGATCTCGATGAATATCGCCAACGCAATGCCCACCTAAATTGAAAACTCTGTTATATTCAGTGAGAAAATTAGAAATTTAGCGCGTCGCCGGGTGATTCGGTGAGACCGACTAACATCGCCGAATGGGTGGTAACTGAACGGTTTTTGCAAGCCACAGGTTTAAAAGTTCTACTTCATTCATTTCCTTTCACTTTTTCATCCTATCAAACTCACACCTGCACTTTAGCTTTATATTTCTTGCAATTTTAAAGTATTTTAAGTGTCGAATTGTACGCGGATTTGGATCGCATTGTTGCCTAGCACGTCAGTACAATCTAATTCAGTACCAAAGGTTGGTAATCGAACCCCTCAGTTATTTTATGAAAAATTGTACTTATTTTCATAATAATTGGTGTTATAAAATCTCTGTTGAGTCTCTGTCTGTAGCTTTCTCGTGATTTGAGGGACACCCATTCGACTATGCTTTGAGTTGAATTTTTATATTTTTTTACGCGGGGAAAATGTGAAACTTCTATGGGTCATCATTAAAATTGTGTTAGTTAAGCCTAAATTGCATTATCTGGGTTGCGGGGTGAAATTTGAAAGAAATGGGTTGAAAATAGACACGTTTGGCTATTCAGAGAGATAAACAAAACTCACCAAATTACTCGGTGGTTCACCTAATGTCCTCATTTCCCCTTTGACTGGATACTGTATGTATCGATTGATATGTGGCTTTCGACAGTCAGCCTAAATCGCAATCCGCACTCGGCGACTCACCGAAAGACCCTTTGTTCGCCCTTTGTCTGCGCCTTTATATCATTCATACATGATTTTCAACGAATAGCCTAGCTAGATAAATCCCCAACTAGTTTGGCGATGCAATTCTGCACTTGGAACCCTCCCTTCTGTTGTTTAAATTACTGTCTAACTTGTATTTGAAGTCTTTGCATAAATGGCCAGACCAAAAGTTGCAGGGAGAAATGAACCACCCCGGAACGTAAGACAACGTGAGTTAAAAGAAGATGAAAAGAAAGCAGAGCTAGCCAAACAAAGGAAATATACCAAGGAAGCTAGGGCTAGAAGAAGAATTCATATTGATCCCACTATTCCTCCGTGGAGACGTGGATTCTACACAACCATAGACAATATGTGAACTCTTTGCATATCGTTGTGATCAGCCATTTCTCAAATTGATTTTCTTACAATGACTGTTACACACTAGCGAAAGTGTGTAGTCTTGCTTGACTTAAGTGTCGATGCCTTGTGTGATGTGCTTACTTTGAACCTTGCATGAACAAACCTAGAATTTGCCCTGTTAGTCTGATTGATTTAGTAAGGTGTCCTCTTGATATGATTTTAGACAACTTTTGAAGAGTGGGAGTCAATTTGATATATACTTCTTTTGTGGCCTACCCATGAGCGTGTGAAACTCTCTTGAACACCCTTTGAGTCATACCTTTCTTTGAAAGAACCTTGATGATCCCTAGATCTTACTTGATCCACTACCTATAATCCTCTTGATTTGTGGTTTAGTGAATAGCCAACTTATGAGGTGAAAAAGGAAAAAGAGAAGTTAAGAAGTGCAGAAAAAGTCTCCCTTAACCCATGGTGTTGCGAAAAAAAACTGGAAACCCTCTATATAAAATAAAAATAAAAAAGAAAAGAAAAGAAAACAATGAAAAAGAAAAGTTATGGAATAAAAGTACAAAACAAATTGGGTTTCCAAGCAATCCATGGAGATGAATAAAAAGATGACTTAGAAGCACTAGAAAAAAAATGGATTAAGGAAAAGAAGGGGTGCCTTGAGAATACCACATCTCATGAGGAAAAATTCACTCAGCCTAAATGACCATACATTTGCACTCAACCCCATTACAAGCCTTGAAAAGACCTTTTTGATCTTGAGAAAGCCGAACCGAAAGTCGATTGGAAAATAAGGGTAAACCTATGGGTGAAAACATGCATTGTGTTCCTCTTTTGAGTGTGAGCGTTGAATATGATTCCTAATCTTAAATTGATTAACTCATGTGTGTGAATATGGAATCATTCTTTGTGTGAGGGCATTTAGATACTTTTGTTGAGCTTGAACTTGCTTTAGTAGCAAGTATTGCGAGCATGAGAATCTTTGATAATGGTGTGTCACAACATGAATCTTTGAGCACACAATTGAATCTCCGCATAAGTAGTTTGAAGTTTTGTTGTGTGCATTCATGAGTGAGTCTTATGTAGCACTGTTTGAGACACTTTCCTTTTGAATGACTAAACTTGAGTTTGCTTGACGACAAGCAAAAGTTTAAGTTGGGAGTGTTGATGAGTCCACAAATTTGACTCATTTAGGGCTATATTTTAATAGAAATTGTGTCCTCAAATACTTATTTTATCTCATTATCTGATGAAAACCTTTAAGTTTCAAGTATTTGAAGTTCAATGGAAAGCATGGACACTACTTTGCAAAAAGGAACGAAAAGGCTGAAAAGAACAAGAAAACGAAGACCTGAGGATTGCCGAGTCCACTTGGCGAATCACCGAAGGGTCTCACTTCGCCTTTTGTTCCAGTGTCCTGAGCCCTGAAGGAAGGGATCAAGTCGGCAGAAAAAGGGAGCAGTCGGCACATCACCGAGAAGGTATGCGAAGCAGTACTATGTCGCCCAATGACCCTGAGCACGACGATGCCGAAGTATGGTGCAAGACGGTGATGAACTACACCAAAGGGAGAATCATCGAGTTGATCGACGATTCTGACTAATTTCGCCGAGTGATCCGCCGCAGCACAAATTTTTGAAAACTATAAATACTTGTTGAGAGTTATAGCATAGTATCAGATTTTAGTATCAAATTTTAGACAATATAATTTTTAGTACTATTACTCTCAAGTTTGGAGAGGGTTTAGGAAACTTGAAGAAAGGAGTTCATCTTCCCCAAGTTGGAAGTGGGTCTTCTCTACTCTTCTTCCTTTGCTTGAATCAAGGTTTAATTTCTTATACCCATTTGATTTCACTATCATTTTAGGTGTATTTTATTATTTCTTGATGTGTGGCTAAAACCCCCTATTCTTGGGGTGTGATTTAGCAAATATGTGTTGATATTATTGTTGGGTCTTGCTTGCTGATAGGTTAAATGTATTTTAATGGTGATTTCACCTAGTGATTGTGGTATAATTTAATGGGTTTGTAGTTGCAAATACAAAGCCACCCATGTGTTTTCGGCTTGCCCGAGAGAGAGGTCGCGAAACCAAGACCACTAGACTGATGGCCTAAGGAGTGGGTTGACATGAGGTTCAGCCCAAGAGGGTGAGCCCTAGTCTCATATACTAACACGCAGCTCGAGAGAGTGAGTGGGGTAAGGCGTAGGCTGGTCTTCATGCGGTAAATGGGTGTCCGAGAGGAATGCATTTGAAACGGGGCAAGTTGCCCGAGAGGGAACTTATTTCCATCTAAAGCTTAGCCTAGTCACTATTATCTTGCAAATTTCCTATCGAAAGCATGTACCCAACCTTTTATCTCAACTTGTATTGCGGTCACACCCCAAGAACTTTTCCCCATACTTGATTTTCTTATTATTTTTGTTGTGTTTACTTACTTGTGACAAAAACCCGAAATTGATATTTGACACTTTTGTGTCCCCCTTTGATTTACAATATTTTTAATCGTTAATTTGTTTAGCTATGACTAGTTAGAATTAGATTTTATTTTTCTATTAATTCTCAAAACCTCTCCCTTGGGACACGACCCCAACCCTTGGTTGGGTTACTATATTATCGACGATCGTAGACACTCGAACCGTAGTTAGTGTCGTTGGTCATGATAAGCATCAATGACAAGCAAGTTTGAGTTGAAGGCAAAGGAACCATAACCATCAAGACAATGCCGGGTAATGTAGAACTCCTTTGCAATGTGCAACTTGTTCCTGGTTTGGCACATAATTTGTTGAGTGTTGGACAATTGATGTCTACTGGTTACTCTGTTTTGTTTTAAAATAGTTTATGTGTTGTCAGTGATATTAAGTCTGGTCAGACTATAGCAGTTGCACATATGACCCAAAGTATCATGTTTCTCCTTAATGTTTCAAGTGTGGAAAATAATGCCTTAATTGCTGAAGGTGTTAATGAAACTCAACTATGGCATCTTCGCTATGGCCATTTGAACATTAATGGGCTGAAATTATTGACTAGGAAGAATATGGTAGTTGGGTTACCAGAAATGGGTGATCTTCATTTATGTGACGGTTGCATCTTCGGGAAATAAAGTAGAAAATCATTTCTTGTAGGAAAATTATGGAGAGTTGCCCGTTGTCTTGAGCTTGTACATGCTTACCTATGTGAACCAATGAAGACCGAGTCACTTGGTGAACTCGGTATTTTCTTCTATTTACTGATGATTATAACCGTATGAGTTGGACTTATTTTCTGAATTTCAAATCAGAGGCGTTTGAGAATTTCAGGAAATTTAAGGCACTCGTGGAGAAGCAAACAGGCTGCAACATTAAGGCTCTTCGCATAGACCGTGGTGGTGAATTTTTATTTAATGATTTTACTTTGTTTTGTGAAGAGAATGGAATTTGCAGGGAGCTTACAACACCATACTCGCTACAACAAAATGGAGTCGCCGAGCGGAAGAATCGTACTGTGGTTCTGATGGCCAGAAGCTTACTTAATGCAAGGGGACTTCCTATTCATTTTTGGGGAGAAGCAGTGGTTGCAGCTGTGTACCTCTTAAACATCTCTCCAACAAAAGCCATTTTGAATCGAACTCCATATGAAGCATGGACAGGACGAAAACCACGAGTAAGCCACTTGAAAGTTTTTAGTTCTATAGCTTATGCTTTGGTTAATTTATGTTCTAAGCTAGATGAAAAATAAGAGAAATGCATTTTCATTGGTTATAGTCCTCAATCCAAAGCATATAGACTGTATAATCCTACTAGTGCAAAGTGATTATTAGCAGAAATGTTGTATTTAATGAAGATTCAGTCTGAGAGTGGAACGACAAGGAAGAATATTCAGTCATCTATATTCCCGCTAACGTAGAAGTAGGGCATACATGGATACTTGAAACAACAAGTTCTGATCTTTCCTCACCTAGTAGCAGCAATACTGACCATACTGCTCATGGAAGTAGCAACAATTCTACTCCATCAAGCTCTCGTTCTCCACCTTCGGCATCATCCAACGAGACGCCACCAACAAAGTTTCGGTCACTGCAAGATGTTTATGCATCTTGTAGCTTTTCCCTGTTAGCTGCTGAACCTACATGTTATGAAGAAGCTGCAAAGCAACCAGAGTGGCAGGATGCGATGATTGAAGAGATTCAGGCTATCGAGAAAAATCAGACCTGGGAGCTAGTTGATTCGCCGGAAGGGAATGTTATTGGGCTAAAATGGATTTTCAAAAAAAAGTACAATGCTGATGGAAGTGTCAAAAGGCATAAAGCTCGACTTGTTGCAAAAGGATACTCTCAACAACAAGGCATCAGCTTTGATGAGACGTTCTCACCAGTAGCTCGCTTTGAAACGGTTAGAACTACTCTAGCCTTGGCTGCTCAACTTGGTTGGCATGTGTACCAATTTGATGTTAAGTCTGCTTTCCTAAATGGCGACTTATAAGAAGAAGTTTATGTTTGCCAACCTGAAGTCTTCTTTTTTAGTGAAGGAACGAGCAAAGTATACAGATTGAAGAAGGCGTTGTACGGTTTAAAGCAAGCACCACGGGCATGGTATAGCAAAATTGACTCTTTTTTTCAAGTGCAGCAGTTCAGAAAAAGTTACAATGAACCTACACTTTATGTGAAGAAGCGAGGTAATAGTGACTTTCTGGTTGTTTGTCTTTATGTCGGTGATATTATATATATGGGCTCTTGTGAATCTATTGTTTCTGAATTTAAGAGTTGCATGATGAGTAAATTTGAGATGTCCGACTTGGGTATGCTGCATTATTTTCTTGGGCTTGAGGTGAGACAAGATTCGGATGGAATTTTTATTTCACAAAGGAAATATGCGACTAAACTTTTAAAGAGGTTCAACATGTTGAATTGTAATCCATCTCCCACGCCTATGAATATGAATGAGAAGTTGGTACTTGATGATGGTACAGATGCAACAAATACTTCTTATTATAGAAGCTTGGTTGGTGGTCTAAACTACTTATCGCACACAAGGCACGATATAGCATTTTCTGTCTGTTTGATTTCAAGGTTTATGCATAGTCTTTCAAAGCAACACCTAGGTGCAGCCAAGAGGGTCTTATGATATGTTGTTGGCACAATAAGTCACGGAATTTGGTACTCAAAAGTATCAGGTTTCATGTTAATTGGCTTCACCGATAGTGATTGCAGGTAGCTTGGATGATCACAGGAGCACATCTGGGAACGTTTTTAGTCTTGGCTCTGGAGAAGTTTTATGGAGTTCAAAAAAACAAGATACAATAGCTTTGTCATCTTCGGAAGCAGAATACATGGCTGTAACTTCAGCATGTTGTCAAGCTGTTTGGTTAAAGAAATTGTTAGCAGATCTTCAACAACAGCAGATTGGTCCAACGGAAATATGATGTGACAATAAGGCGACAATTTCTATGACAAAAAATCCTATTTTTCACAGTAGAACGAAGAACATCGACACTCGCTATCACTTTATTCGCGATCTAGTCGCTGGTGGAATAATCTCACTGGAATTTTGTGGCACAAATAAACAGACTGCTGATGTTCTTACGAAGTCGCTGCCCTGCAACAAGCATGACTTCTTCAGACGACAAATGAGAGTTTGTGATTTTGAAGAAAGGGGGAGTGTTGACTAATTCTTCAAAATAGTTAGTTTGCAGAGATCAGTTTGTGGATCTATTTTCTAGGATTAGTGGGTTTATGTTTTACTTAGTCAATGAAATTATATTCTTATTGTAGTGGACCATGTTTACCACTTTTCATATTTTCCATTATTTGTGTATTGCTTTATTTTAGCTTTAGTAGTTAATTGTAAGCCTATAAAAGGGCAATAGGAGTTTTGATTTTTAAGTAAGAAACTTTTGCAGTAAAAGAAACCTTCTGTCTCTCAAACTCTTTCATTTATTTTTGCCTTTTTCATCCAACATTTTGTCTCTCGTCCTTGAGCCCCATGGAAAATGAAGTAGAAATGTCTATCCAGTGTTGTGAAAGAAGCGAAGCAGTGAGATCAAGGTGGAACCCAAAAACCCAACAAATCCTAATAATGTTGGGTTATGAAGGTGAATAGGGCGTCATGCGAAAGTCTCTCCATAAACTAAACTCTTAAAGAACTACATTGTGGATGCTATTTTGTTTAGCTTTGAGAATAGGGATCTTCAATTTATACATCTCCAAATTTTTCTCTAAGGAAAGAATAAACCAAATATGGAAGAAAATTATATTTCCTTTCAGAAAAAAGTAAAAAAAATTATGGTGGTAATGTTGTCTTTTCTTTTAGGAAAATATAAACTTCAAATAAGGTGAGAAAATCAGGGTAAAACCTTAACAAATCTCCCCTTTTGGCTGGATTTTCTTGACAAAACTTGATCTGCCTTCTTCAATTGCATGATAATCTTTGTTCTTCACATAGTCTTCATTACTGTTGCTTGTCATGGTTAAAAATAAGGTTTAAAATATATGGGTTAAAAATGTTTTAAAAATATTTTATTTTTATTTTTAAAAATTGCAACAACAGAGATGTTGAAATATGATTAAATCTTCTTCACATGTAGTTTGACAAAAATCCTCATTACCATCAAATTTGTTGCAAATTGATTTGAAACCACTTGATCATTTCTTCAATCTTGTTGAATCATTGGATTATTGAACCATGTGCTCTGATACCACTTGTTGGGTTATGAAGGTGAATAGGACGTCATGCGGAAACTTACAATTACAAATCATATGGTTGACAAATCAGATGACAAATAAAAACATACTAAAGATATAATATTATTATAGTTTGGTCAATCAACCTACATATTGAAAACTAATACTAAAAAAACATAAATATGTTTAGGAGAAAATCTCTCCATAAGCTAAACTCTTAAAGAACTACATTGTGGATGCTATTGTGTTCAGCTTTGAGAATAGGGATCTTCAATTTATAGATCTCCAAACTCTTCCTGTATGGAAAGAATAAACAAAATATGGAAGAAAATTATATTTTCTTTTCATAAAAAAGTGAAAACATTTATGGTAATGTTTTGTCTTTTCTTTTAGGAAAAAATAAACTTCAAATAAAGTAAGAAAATCAGTGTAAAACCTTAACAAATCTCCCCTTTTTGCTGAATTTTCTTGACAAAACTTGATCTGTCTTCTTCAATTGCATGATAATCTTTGTTCTTCACATAGTCTTTATTACTGTTGCTTGTCATGGTTAAAAATAAGGTTTAAAATATATGGGTTAAAAATGTTTTAAAAATATTTTATTTTTATTTTTAAAAATTGCAACAACAGAGATGTTGAAATATGATAAAATCTTCTTCACATGTAGTTTGACAAAAATCCTCATTACCATCAAATTTGTTGCAAATTGATTTGAAACCACTTGATCATTTCTTCAATCTTGTTGAATCATTGGATTATTGAACCATGTGCTCTGATACCACTTGTTGGGTTATGAAGGTGAATAGGACATCATGCGGAAACTTACAATTACAAATCATATGGTTGACAAATCAGATCACAAATAAAAACATACTAAAGATATAATATTATTATAGTTTGGTCAATCAACCTACATATTGAAAACTATTACTAAAAAAACATAAATATGTTTAGGAGAAAATCTCCTCATAAACTAAACTCTTAAAGAATTACATTGTGGATGCTATTGTGTTCAGCTTTGAGAATAGGGATCTTCAATTTATAGATCTCCAGACTTTTCCTCTAAAGAAAGAATAAACCAAATATAGAAGAAAATTATATTTTTCTTTCAGAAAAAAGTAAAAACATTTATGATAATATTTTTTTATAAACTGTGATAATACAGTACGAAGAAGACAAGGCAATCATCCTAAAATGTGTAACAACAATTTCAGTGGAAGGGCTTAATTGTTAGATGCTGAGAATGAATCAATTGACAATGGTATTAGTTTCCATAAAGTGAAACAAATGTAAATTTTCAGTCACACTAGATCGATCAATATACTTAGCTTGAATTCATTAGCTAAAAAAGTCTTTCCTTTTGTCGGCATTTGTGAGACTTGTAAATTATCACCTTAATATCACTTTTAGACACAATTTAAATCTACACCTTCCTACATAAAGGATGAGCTACTAATTAAGAAGGAAAGACAATCCCAGGATATGTTCTCCTTACTCTTTCTGATTTTGTGATCTTTCATATCTTGTTTGTATCCCCTATTTCATGTAATCTTCTGATTCTTTTTATTTAGTTTCCTTTGTATTGTAGCAATCTCTGCCCCTCCTTATGTATTTAAAGATGGTCAATGTAATATACAAACATGAAGTTTTCTGCAAAATCCTTCTCTATTTATGGTATCAGAGTAACTCACACTCTAACGAGTTTCCGATCCTATACTCTTTTTTTGTTAGCCCACCATGCCTAACAAGTTGAACAACAATTCTTCGGCTGTGCAAACTCCATCCAATCCTACCACCAGTAACAAAAACTCAGGTATCTCTCCCTCTCAAACAATCATGAATCCATTAATTCAAGGAAGTCAACTTGTTTCCATCAATCAACCCACCCAACTACATATACAACTTGCTCACAACACCAACTATGTCACCTGGAACGCTCAATTTGATGCACTTTGTCTTGGCTATGATCGAATTTACTACATTCATAGTACATTTCCTTGCCCATCTCCAACTGATCATAACTATCAACCATGGAGGTGACAAGATGACCTTCTTCGTCATGCTCTTATGACGTTTGTTAATCCTACCATAGCCCCTCTGATTGCCTTTGCATCTTCTGCGCACATCGCTTGAAAGAAATTAGCACAACAATATGCCAACAAAAGTAAAACTCGTATATACAGTCTTCGTGATTCTCTCAGCTGCCTTATGAAGGGAACCAAGTCTATTGCTCAATATCTCAATGAGATTCGAGCTATGTCAGAAGAACTTGCCATTGTTGGCTCTCCCATTAACACTGATGAACTTGTCATCAAGTGCTCGGCAGCCTTGGACCTGAATATGATGCCATTAACTCTGCCATTTGTGCTCGTGAAAACCCCATCACTTATGAAGAGCTTTTTGAAAAACTCAGCAGCCGAGAATTGTTCCTTCTTCACACACCCATGCATGAGATACCACCTCTTACTGGTCCTCTTACTGCCCAGTTTAATCAGCGTTCAACACAAGTTGATCGACAACACCAGAACAACAATCGAACCAACCAATTTGGTGGTAACTGGTTAGGCCCTCAAAACAACCCCAATTTGGGCAGAAATAACAATCAGCGAAATTCAAATAATAATTGGCGCTCTAGAAACTCCAACAATAAAGTTCGAGTTCAGTGCCAACTGTGTGACAAATATGGACATATTGCTCATATTTGCCGCTCTTGGAGTCATAATATGAATGATCCACAAGCTAATTTTTCATCGACTACTGCATCAACCAATCCAAATTAGGTCATGGATACTGGTGCATCACATCTCATTACCTCAAATACTCAGAATCAGCAGGCTTACTCTGAGTACACAGGAACAGATGATGTTATAGTTGGTGATGGTAACGGTATTAAAATAACCCACAAAGGCTATACTACTCTCCCCACTTCCTCTCGTACCTTTGTTCTAAAAGATGTTTTATGAGCTCCAACTATTCATCGCAATCTTGTTTTCGTTCCTTTATTTTATGAGCAAATTAAAACTTCTATTAAATTTTTCCCTAATTTTTTTTGTTTTGAAGGATTTGAGAATGCGCGCACCTCTGGTTCAAGGCCCGAATAAGATGCATATTTATTAGTGGACTGGCTCTTCTACAAATCTAGCTACCTACTTCACCACTGCTGCACATCTCTCATCTCGTACACTTTGGCAACATCGTGTTGGTCACCCATATCATAAAGTTCTTAATTCCATTGTTTCTAGATATAAGTTGGTTGTTTCTTCCTCCTTTCAAGAGAGCTGTAATTCTTGTCTTTGCAATAAAAGCCATCGTTTACCTTTTTCTACATCTACCTTAACCAGCTCTCGTCCATTAGAACATTTATAAACTGATGTCTGGGGACCGTCTTCCATTCCTTCTCACAGTGGTACTCGCTTTTATGTCATATTTGTTGACCACTTTACAAAATATATATGGCTTTTCGCACTCAAGTACAAATCTGATGTGACTTTCATATTCCTTAATTTCAAACTCTTGGTCGAAAGGTATTATAACTCAACAATTCTCACTATATATTCAAATGGTGGTGCTGAGTACGAAGGCTTAACTAAGACGCTGGCTAACATGGGCATCCAACATCTGTTTTCACCCCCTTATACACCCCAATGAGTTGGTACTGCTGAACGTCACCATCGACATATAATGGAGACAACTTTAACTTTACTACATCAAGCCTTTATGCCTCTTCAATACTAATCTTATGCTTGTCAAACTGTCGTGTACCTCATCAACCGTATGCCCACACCTATCCTTCAAGGAAAGTCTCCATTTGAAGCCTTTTTTCATGTCGACCCCAATTATTCCTCTCTTCGTACCTTTGGTTGCTTATGTTATCCCTGGTTAAAACCCTATAATAACCATAAACTGAAACCAAAATCTCACCCTTGTGTCTTTATTGGTTACTCTGTCACCCACCATTGTTACCAATTCCTTGATCCATCTACTTCCAAAAAATTTCTCTCTCGTCATGTAATATTCAAGGAAAAGAGTTTTCCTTTTGAATTTATTCCTCATGGGCTACCTCAGGTTACACCATAAGGAATACATTCATGGCTTGATAACTCAACCAACAATCACCCATGTCATCCTGAAACCATATCTCCTCCCGTGTCTCTAACAGATGTTCCATTAGTGCCTATGCTAGATCGTGTTTTACCAACGGAGAACACGCCGCCATCATCTTCTTCATCCCCATTGCTAACTCATTCACATTCCACCTCTCTTTTTTGTACCCACAATGAAGAGACTAGTCCCTCATCCTCTGTGACTATTCCTGCCTTGAGTGAAGATGCTCCTACCTCTCCTTTGCAACAAGTAAGTTCTACTCCCCCTCAACCACCTACTCGTGTTGCTACCCGCTCTCAGAATAATATTTTTAAGCCTAAGAAGCCTACAGACTACTCTGCTTTGGTTGTTTCTATTGACATAACAGTGGTTCCCTGAACTTACAAACATGCAGTTCAATATGCTCTTTGACGTGATGCAATGTGTGAGGAGATTGTCGCTCTTGTTAAAAACAATACTTGGAGTTTAGTTCCTAAATCTCAAGCACATAATATAATTGGCCGCAAGTGGGTTTTTTGAATTAAACACGAACAATATGGCTCAATAGATAGATACAAAGGAAGATTGGTTGCCAAGGTTTTTCATTGACGGCCAAGTGTTGACTTTACTTCTACTTTTAGCCCAGTGGTCAAGCCAACTACAATTCGTCTCCTACTGACATTCGATGTGTACTTTAACTGGCCTCTTTATCAGCTAGATGTAAATAATTCTTTCCTTCAAGGAACTCTAGCTAAAGAAGTTTATATGGATCAACTGCATGGGTTCACTAATAAAAGTTATCTTGATCATGTGTGCGAACTTCATAAAGCAATTTATGGACTCCGTCAAACTCCTCGTGCATGGTATACAGAGTTCAAGAACTTTATTGCTTTTATTGGTTTTGTATGCTCACAATCAGATCCTTCTCTATTCATTCTCTGTGGCACAGACTATGCTGTATTTCTTCTCCTATATGCGGATGATATCATACAGGATCTTCAAAATCCAAGCTTTACCATGTTAATGATGCATTGGCTCGTTATTTTTCTCTCAATGACTTATCTCCTTTGACATATCTCCTCGGTGTTGAAGTTTGTCGCCAATCCACCAGTTTGTATCTCTCTCAAAAGAAGTATATTACCAATCTTCTCCAACACTTCAACCTGATGGAGGACAAAGGAGTCCGTACTCCTCTTCCTTCCTCAGCCATTTTGAAACTAGATGATGGATCGTGGCCTACTGATTGTAAAATCTATAGGCAGCTCATTGACTCTCTTCAATATCTATCTATCACAAGGCCCGACATTGCCTCTGCTGTCAATCACTTATCTCAATTCATGCACAAACCCTCGTATCAACATTTTCAAGCTGGAAAAAGGGTATTGCGGTATCTAAAAGGTACCAATCACCTTTGTTTACTTATTTGACCAGTTGCACCTTTAAACCTAATCACTTATTCAGATTTTGTTTGGGGTGGGAATCCTGATGACCGATGTTGTACTAGTGCATATGTTGTCTTACATGAAGGCTCTCCTATCAGTTGGTCATCTAAGAAGCAATGCACAGTAGCTCGCTCCTCCACTAAAGCTGAGTACAAAGCCATTGCCAATGCTACTACTGAAACAATTTGGATTGTCAATATTCTCAGAGAGCTCCACTTCTCCATTCCAAACACTCCAACAATTTGTTGTGATAACCTTCGTGCCACTTTCCTCTTCCAAAACCCAGCTTTCCACACATGTATGAAGCATCTTGACTTGGATTATCACTTTGTTCGGGAGCTGGTTCAAGATAAGGCTCTTACTGTCCTTCATGTTTCATCCTCTTTGCAGCTAGCTGACTCTCTTACGAAGATTGCACCTGCTTCCAATTTCCTCTCTCATCAATCCAAGATAGGTGTTGTTGAACCACCATGTAACACCCCTTATTCAAAAAGGTAAAAATTTCAGCTTTTCAGATGTTGCAGGTGCCAGCCATGGAGGTCAACCACGGCCCATGGATTGAACCATGGACCATAGGCGAGTCCGTGGGTTGGCAACCCTGCCAAGTGGATAGAGTCCAAGGACCACAGTCTGTGGTCAGGGTCCATGGTTCACTGTCAAAAATAGTAGCTTCTGATCACCATCGGCGGTCATGCAGGACGCACCGCCGATGATACCAGTTCCGCCGAAAAATGGTATCAGAGCTTTGGATGTTAAGAAATATAAGAAGAAACATACTAGTAGAAAAATAAGAAAATTAAATAAATTATATTCGGAATATAAACAACTCAATATTACAAAAACTGATAACGAAAAACTAGATCAATTAATAGATATTATATCTAAAATAGAATATAAATATATTCAATATTTAAAGAAACAATGAATAACGAGAATAACGAATATAGA
>JAJOOO010029139.1:0-24888 GCA_029582685.1 Solanum piurae
ATTGCTTAAATTTAAGGATATGGTATGTGTTATGAGGGTCTCAATTCATATCCGCTCAGTTCAAGAGTACTTCACTTTGCGGATAATAAGTTGTTGCCTCATATCATTATGTGTCAATTCAAATCGAAAGATATTGACACTTAAGTACATGTTCCTTCCTTTGGTCCAAAATTTGTTCTTACTCTTTATCTTTGCATTAGTGGGGGATTGTGATATTAATTCTACCTTTATTCATTTTTGTGTAATGCAAAGAAGACAAAGTAAATTACATTACAAAGAGATTAAATTTTCCATTCCAAAACATAAGAGGAGTTTCTGTAGAATGTGATGTAATGGCTTTTAATGCCATTAACATTCAATATGCGTTATACAAATTAAGTCTTCACATTGAAACTCCTCTTTGGCAAATCCTATATAAGCATGACCTTTGTGAACATTACTATATACCCAACAAAAAGGAAAACAAAACATTTTCTTCCTTTCTTCTTATCCTTAGAATATTTTTGGGCAATTGGTTTTGGGCAACCTCCAAACTCTCAGCCACGAGTGCACGTGTTTGAGAGTAACTGTGGAACCTTGGGAAGCGACCGGTTACAACGATTTGCATCGGAGTCGAGCCGAAATTCCTTTCAAGGCAGTGGCTTGCCACGACACAGTTTTTATGATAAGTTATTTACTACTTTATAATTTCAATCTAATATCAATCTTGTAGTATTTTTTCCAACACTCGCCACACTTGTAACAACCCCTACCAGAAGAAACCTTCTCAGATGACTCGACTGAACCCAACTGACCACCAAGGCCCAAATACCCAGAATGTGAACCCCGAGAAGTCTAACTAGAGCTGTCAAAATACGCTTGGCCCGCTAGGCCAGCCCAACCTAACCCTTGAATTAGATGGGGTTGGGCTCAATTTTTTCAGCCCATTTAGGAACGAGGCTTTTTAGCCCAGCCTCATTTGGCCCGGCTGACCTTGTAGGCCCAACCCGCAAGCCTCAGAGGCCAGCCCGCGGGCTGTGAATTTTAAAATATTTATTATATATATTTTAAGTAGTGTTTTACTTGTTAAGATTTTGTCAATAAATAATTTTAAAATACCAATATAAAATCAAGACTATATTGTTTACATATATTTTACATTTTAGAGTCATTAGCCCACTAAATTTCTTATTAGCCCAAATCAATTACTCCATTATAACTAAGAATCTTTGACCTCTTTTACTTTTGTTTTTATGCCTAATTTTTCACTTCTCTTTTATTGTCTTGTTTATGAAAATAATGATCATGTAATGTTTTTTGCTCGGATGAAACTTATGAATGTTGTATCTTGGCTATTATGTATTTATTTTGTAAATATTCACTGAAGTATGTGTAATTCATCAACGTTCGTATTCTTTCTAATAGGAAAATGTTATTAGTTTTTGGTTGAAGGGCCAACCTATCCCAACCCGTGGCCCGCTTAGAGCTGGGTTGTGCTGCTATTTTATAGGCCCTTCAATTAAAAGGGCCAGCCCGTCCCAACCCATTTAACTCTCTAGCCCATTAGGGTTGGATTGGGTTTGGCCAACCCATTTTGACAGCTCTAAGTCTAACCCAAAACATGGCTTCCCTGACCACTAATACCCTATAACATCTCGGATTTCAAAAATGAAAGGACTGAATTAAATTGCAGCATCAGGTTCAGGTCTACGAGACCAGTCTACGGTTCGTATGACTTTTTTATGAGTTGTAGACCAGTCTCGAAGAAAGGGAGGAAAATATATATTTTTTGAAAATCAAGTTCCAATACTTTCCTTACGATTGACCAGTACGATCCGTTGAAGGATCTACGGGTCGTAGATAGGTCTTGTAGAAAGGTCCCATACTTAGTCAAATTTTGAGGTTTAAGTTGGGTTTACGGGTTGGGTCTATGGATCGTAGAAGGTTCAATGGGTTGTAGATGAGTCTCGTTGAATATAAGTGAATTTCATGGTCCCAATACTTGTTCTACGGTTGACCAGTAAGGACCATAGTAGATCGAGTTTGGTAGTTATTTTAAGGGCCTTTTTGGTATTTTCCTAGTAGTTTTAAACCAAAACTAAGTCATTTTGGCCTTCATCCTAAGGCCTATATAAAGCGTTTTGATTCCTAAATTACCCACTTAAACATCCATTCCCCGATTTCCCTCTCAACCTAAGGAAGCAAAAGAAGAGGAAGCTAGGGTTTAATCCAAATCTCCAATTCACCATTTATTTTTGGGCTTTTATAAGAAAGTTATGTGGGTATTCACCCATGGAGACCATTCCTCCATGGGTCCCAAAGATTCTAAATTCAATTCGAATTGAACAAGTTAGGGTTGTTTCTAATCCTACACGAGTTTCTTCCAAATTTTGATTTGTTATTGTTGATTAATTCTTCTAATCCATGATTAAATGTTTATACATGATATTTAGTTAAAATTATATTGACCCATGCCTAATTTGTGATTTTAAACTATAGACCTATGATGGACATATGAACTATGAATTTTGAAGAATTATGCATGTTTATGAAAATAATGCTTATAATGATAGGATGCTTTTCGATGATTATTGTGAAAGGTTTTTCTCACATAAAAATATGATCATGATTTGTGAAAGGTATTTTTCACATATGGATTCTCATTGGTGAATGATTTTCTCACCCATGATGAATTGCAATTTAAGGAACTATTCTATGTTTTAATTTTAAAGATGTGGATTGGTATTAATCTTTGCCTTTCCTATGTTATAATGATATATGACTTTTACCTATTCCATTGGGATTTATACTTAGCATCGAGAGGATTTGAGGTGGAGGCTTAAAAAGGGTAGTCTCTAGTATCAACCTTTAGTCCCTAAGTATGTGACCCAGTAAGATTATCTTAAATGACCTAGCTAGTGGATCCACTTTAGCAAAAGATGATATGTAAGGATTCAACCTTGGAAAGTAGATTCCTCTTTTTTCGGTATAAGGGATATACCATATTCTGTGATGTAGCACTCATGTTCTTATTGTCGGTTAAAGCTAATATCCCACAAAATGACCGTGTTTCTTAAAAGTTTTTCTTATGTCTCTTATTTCAATGTATAGGGCATATTCCATGATTTATATATCATTGCTTCTTTAAGATTTTAAATGTTCAAATAATGGTCATGCCTATCTATTTTAAGTCATTCATGCTACCATGTCTATTTTTATGCATACTACCCCATACTTAGTACATTCCCTATACTAATGCATACTTGTGCCTACATTATCTCATTAATGTAGGGTCTGATGCTTCTACCTCTCACTCTCATGGCTCTTTCGAATTAAAGAGTTTGGTGAGTCCTCATGTTCCGAGGACCGAGATAAATTTACCTTTTCATTAGTTTTCAGACTTGTAGGTGATGTATGGGTTACGTCCCAATCATTTTCCATATGATGTCGTAATAAATGGCTTATTGAGACTTATGATTAGACTTCCACTTTGTCAAACTCTTGTATGATATATAACTATGACTTTGAATTCTTCACTTCAATTATCTTGTATGATGTATGCTAAGTGGCTTGTGTAGGCCCTCTCGGGATCCTATAAGCCATTATGCCCAGGGTATATTTGGGTCATGACATACCCACGAAGCCACCATATGCAATCTATAGCTCCGTCTAAACCGACCTACTAAGCTGATACTTTTATGGGTAACCTTTGCCTAGGAAACCCCTACTTCAACATTAAGACCCACCGAGGGCTCTATTTGTAAGCACCTGAGGGTCTCACCCACTCACAAACAATCTCATCTTAGCCTCTGAGAAAGAATGAAATAAAAAAAATTTAGAAGTTGCTAAACTCAAGAACACATGATAATGAACAAGATAACATAAGTATTTCTAAGAATGCCCTATACCCTCTCAAAGATAGGAACTAGGGCATCCTATCGATCTGTGAGACTCTACTAAGAACTTGATCTTTTACTATTAAGATCACTGAACCTAAAGCTCTGATACCACATCCTCGCCACCCAAAATTGGACTATGATAGCGCCGTCCATAAGCCCCCAGTAGGCAAACCAAAACCCAAATCATAAAGCAATAAAAAACTACAAAATAAATACACAGAAGCAAAATGAAAACATATAATAGGGCTCATGGCATATATATATGTATAAATGATACAAAATATACATAATAGTATCAAAAGTGATCGAGAAAGAAAAAATTATATACAAAACCAACCCTGGACTTCGTATCATGGGTATAAAAACATCTAAGTACAAAAAGGTTATATATCAACTCTTTCTTATCAAAATAAAAAATACATAGACAATACAAAAAAAAGGAAAACAAAACAAATATTCGGATGCCAAGAGTTTACTGTGATCCAAATCTATGACGGCCATGGAGATCCAAACTCAGCGACGGTGGCTCATACTAGGAGCTGCATCAGAAAAAATAAATAGAAGTGTAGTGAGAGTAGCCACTCCCAGATATAAATACAACATGAGGCGATGCAATGCATATGTAGACGATGCATGAATAATGAAAAGAGTTTCAGAAATGTCTTGCTGGCTGCTTCGGGGACTTCTCGAGATTACTATGCAACCCGCCTCAGCTCAACTACAGATGCAATAATTGTAAAACTCAAAATTTTATCTGCGAGCCATCAAAGATTATCAACATATGCATGAAGTGCAATTCAGAATAATCCCTTGGGCTTAAGATGTCAAGTAACATAGTACCTCTTTCAACATAACTGCATAAGTTCGTATATTTAAGGGAAAACCTTCTTTTTATCCAGTTCCTCATACAAGTGATTTTCCTTGAAATAATCAAGCCTCAATAGTCAACCCATCATGTTTTAAAGTGCATATTTCTTTAAGGCACATAACTTTGAAAATGGTGCATTTTCTTTCCAAAATCTCAAGTTCCCTCAAGTGAAAACGGTAACCCCCTCGCTCAGAGCTCAAAACAAGTGGAAGCCATTTCAATTTTTTTTACATGTTCCAAATATATCTTTCTCCCCTTTATACATAAAAACAGGCCAAATGCAGATGTCATGCACATAATTTTGATACAAAACACAGTCAAACCATTCATAAATTAATTACATCACACAATCAAACAGACGAATACCCATCACACTACAGTCATACTAACCTCGAACTCCAGCCAATCCAGGTCCAAGGACTCTGGCCCACAAACACAATAATAATATGACCAAAGCTCAAAATAACCAAAAAGGCACACGTTAATACCAAACCAATTCAACAAGAATAAATATAAGTTTAAACAACCAATAAGCATTTTAATGACCCTACAACGCCAACCAAGATTAATGATCATCCTAAAATAAGGCTTCACGAATAAAAGCTAAGCTAATAACTCGAGTGTGGAAAAAAGTACAACTAAGGATAATACAACCTAGAATATCATCCTAAACCATTCCTAACAATCAATTCTACTAAATATATATAATCTAGTGAAGCCAAGTCTAAAAAGAAGAAGTGTTAACCTACCTCAAGGTTGGACTCAGACTTGAACCTCTATTCTATAGCTTTTCCTTTCTAAAGAGCCTCCGATCGATGTCACACTATCAAATTAGCAAAGAGAACAATATACGAGTGAAATGATACTTGTCACGACCCGAGCCTACGCGCTGGACGTGAACGACACCCGAGAACCATTTCTGATCCCCAAGCGAACCCTTGGCCTGGCTACATGATTTACATAACTCTAAACAATACGCAGAAGCTTAAAATAGATAAACATTTAGACATTCAAAAATGTCTTTAAATATTGTCTTGTAAATACTTAACATAAGTCATAAGTTAAATAAACATCCTGAGAAAACAATGGAACATTTAATTTTGTCTGTCTATGAAGCTTCTAACAATTCAAGATAGATGTGGGAACCCTAATTTGTTTCTTTGGAGCCGTTTATTTTTCCGTCCCCCTGCCCCAAGACCCACGACACCTCAAATACTACTAATACATAATGGAAATAGAGTCTCATGAAATCAAGGAGCCCTCACCAAATACTGACTACAAATGTGATATGATCTCAACGGAGCGCCTAGTAATGATCCTCAATACCTGTATCTGCATCATATAAGATGCAGGTCGAATGACATCAATACATTGAATGTATGAGTATGTAATATAGCTGAGTAAAGTAGAAACTGAACTAAAATACTGGAAACAACTCAAGTGAATCAATACAGGAATAAGACATGAAAATCTTTAAGATTTACAATAAAATATGCAATAAAAACAATATGAAATTACCATACTTGTGGGGAGTTTCTCTAATCGACAACCATTACTATGAGCCTAAAAATGATACAACGTTTCACCCATGTTGCAAGGGCCATCCTATACTTTGTCGGGGTATAGGATGATATTGTAACTATGAATCCATCTAATAGGCCTTCTCAAAGGCAGTGAGGAGTCTGATGAAGAATCAATGCTATCCTATCTTACACTACCTACATAGTTTAATGGGACTTCCGAGTTATAAAAGACTCTAACCCAATTCGGTGCTCGATACTACTCCTAAAATAATTAATATAACTTTATGTTCAATTCACCCTTTACAAAGAAAGGACTTTTTTACTTTACTGAAGTTTTTTTCAAACATTAGACATACTTACATTCTTAAAACATGCACTTATGAGCTTATCTTTCAAGCCCAAGATCGATATATATATATATATACACACACATACACTAAAAGCCCTTAAGTTTTTATGAAAATAGATCTTTAAAACTTCCCTTTTAACTTACTTTGACTTTAAGCGAAATGAAAATTAAGACATGTGATTAGGACATGTAGGATCTCTCAAGGATTAATGGAACCTTTAGGAGTTAATAAGAAGAAGAGAACGCAGTCACGATTCAAAGGAACACGTCCAAAAATGAAGCACGAAAAGAAAAGGACTATGTGACCTTGGTGTACTGAGTGGCACAGGGCGCCATACCCTAAACTACTGGCAGAAGTTTCAGGAGCACTACTGGTGCAGTACGCCAACCTCCAAACTACTGACCAGTTGTTCTGGTGCTATGGTGGTGCGCCGCCCCACCCCCATACCCAGAGTTCCCATGAATTTTTCTACTCAATTTCGGGTCTTAACTCATCTAGAATCGAGTGATTTCTTCTAAACTCTTTTACAAACCCAACACGAATTCATTGAAATCTATACAATCTCTATCAAAAATCACAACTCATACTCAAGATCCTCAACCCAAGAAACTCAAAACCTCCATTGTTAAAGAATGAAATAACAAGTAAGAACTACTCAAGAATATCTTAATATAAAGATTTTCATGGACAAATATAGATGTATGGCGTGAGGACGAATAAGTCCAAAACTATGGGAAACCTTACATACCTGTAAAGAACGATGTTCTTGGCGAATTTCCACAATTCTTGAAGAACGCTTGAACTTAGCCCTTTTTCTTCTCTTGAAAGCTCGCTCTAAATCCCTAAGTGTTTAGGAACGTGAAAAAGTGGTCTAAATAAGATTATACCCTTATATGGGGTGAAAAAACATTTTAGGCTTAGTGGTAAAAGGCAAAGACCAAAATACCCTTTCCTAAAATGGATGAAATGCCTTAAAAAGAGAGGCTTCACTCAAACGGACATAACTTTTTACCCGAGCTCAAAATTGGGCAAACTTGGTGGCGTTGGAAAGAGGGCTCAATGACCTTCGATTTGATAGATCATGTGCCACCTAATTCTTTATGTGCTAAAATATATGTTCGTTTGAAGTTGACCCAAAACTAAAAACTGATGGGTGACTTGCACGAATTCTATTTAGCTATTTCAAAGTTCGAGGTGTTACAATAGCAAAATTGCAATAAAAAATTTCAGACCCAAAAATCATATCAAAATATGACCGTGGGACTTGCACACAAAATTCAAAAGTTGATTTCGTCACGAGATCTCAACTTGCTCAAGAAATGTGTGCCCTAAAAATGGGCACATTTCGAGCACCGATTGAGCTCAAAATAGTCCCACCAAGTTTAAGCTCAATAATGATCAAGATAGATTTTAAAAGCAGAAATCAACGGAATGTACATGGTGTATGGAGGAGTAATCACCCATAGTATGTTCCCACGCTATCCATAGTCAAAATCCAGCAACTCCCAGTTGATTTCTTTTTTAATTTTCTCTCCAAATCACCACAATAATGGAAATTCACTTTGGGAATATGCATGTTAAAATTGTGAGGAATTGATATACTTGTAACAAAGTTCTTCATCGCGATCGCGACTTATTAAATTTGAGTGGGTCCATTGCCCTCACATCGGGATTACGTTGGTCAATGGCTGCGACCATGTTGACCAAGAAAGGTGGTCTTCACATTCGTGTGTCCCAGCTCACGACCGTGCTGAGCAAATGTTGGGTGTTGGTCAGCACCAGCTGCATCTGCATCTGCTGATTTTGTAGTTAAGAAAAATGCTCGAACGGGAGCTCGTGAATCATTTGAAACCCCGTGAACGCAAATGTACTGTGCTACTCCACCAGAAACGACATTCCAAACTCAATGGAGTTGACGAAACAACCAACTAGTCTATCTCGATAGAATGTTGACCCAAACCAACACTTACAAAAGCAATCAAATAAGCATAACACAAAACAACATAAAAACATCCCGATCACCTTGGGATCTAAACCAAAGGTCATTCTCTCTCAAACTCGGCATTCAGAGTTAACCGTGATGATGGAATTTTCATCAGAGCATATTGACCTAGAATGTTGACCAAAGTCAATCATTCTCCAAACTTTTAGAAACATCTCGCCTAGCGATTCAAAGTCATGTCGAAGGCCTCGAGACCTTAATCAACCATGCCATTAGTCCTTAAATGTATCGATTCTTTAAATTTAGCGTAGATTTACAAAATTACATAGTCTAATCGTTCATTAAGTTTAATGATAACTTTTCTCAACTTTGACCGTAGCATATCAACGAGCATTTAACATCCGATACCCATTTTACCCCTTTGTGATTTGTTAATTACAAGGATGTACTTGTATATGTGATAAAATAATAAAGGTTGTAAAGGGTAAATTATTTAAATTGTTTCCTTTACTTCAACTATATAATCCTTCTTTCTTCCTCCGAAACTGCACAAGAGGTCTATTTTTTTCTTAGTTTCTTCCGCCTGGGTGCTTCTCTATTTTCACATTTGAGCAATTCTAATTAGTAAGTATTTTTCGGTTTCATCTTTAAAGTAAACCTTACTTTGATGTGTAAGTATGATGTTCAATTATTTTCCTCTTGTAACTAGGGATTTAGACATACGATGAGTTTCATTGGTATACTAATTTCAGGGCTTCAATTCTTCAATCAATAAAATTACAATGTATTTATATATAATTATTTTCTAGTTGATATGGTGCATATATATGACTTCTATTCTTTGTTTGCCTAAGATTAAACTTACAAATTTTATGTATTTGCATCTTATATATTTTTTTCTATCGTACAGTGATCTATGGCTGCACCAAAGGATAAACTTTCTACCTAGACAAGTTCTCAACAAGAAATGGATCTAAATCTCTCACCTGGTGGCTCTTATAATTGTGAAAACCCTAATGAAATTTCAGTTCCCCAATCGTTTTCACAAATTAGGGCATCAACTGCCAACAATCCTGCCTTTCAGCGGGCTATTGAGATTATAAGATCCGATCTGCATTACAAATTAGAAGATACGTCTAAAATTTGTGGTATGTTGTATATCCCCTTTTCTCCGTTTTGCTGATGTTAAGTGATTTAGTTTGTCACATTGCTTTCATCTTATTTACGTTTACTTATGTTCTTTCCATTTTTTTTAACTTTCCCTATATTAATCTTCTTTTCTTAAACTCTTTAAACTTATTTTTTCAATGCTTTTATCTTGAACTTAGTTAATGTAATTTATTTGTTAGAGGAAACGTTAAAAACAATGAACAAGGAAGAACAACAATATTTAATGTGATTCAGATCAGAATGATCCTACTTCCACCGGAGAACAACTGTTTGTATATTAACAAAGAAAGGGAAGAGATCCCAAATACATCTAAGAGAATTGCTCTGTTAATTTTCTACTCTTCTAATGTATTTCTCTATGAGTTTCTGGATGGATTTCTACAACGAAGAATGACCATCCTTTTATAGGTGGCCAAGCTTGAGCTCTAAGCAAGAAAAGAAATACAAAATTTGTCCTCCACAAATTTTGGCTTGCTCTCCAAGTTCAATTCCTAGCCAAGTAAATGGCACATGAAATTTTATTCCATTGGGTTTGACCCCACAAAGACCAAACCAACTCTTTTAATCTCCACCTTGGATTATGTTCTGAGCTTGAGTATGAACAACTCTGGCCAAAACTTCTAAGCTTACTGGGCAATCCCATTGTAAGAAACAAGAAGAATCAAACCTTTGTTGAACACATTAGCTCCTCCTAGCAGTTGTTCTCCCAGAGTTACATTAGTTGATGCATACTCCCGCCAAGTCCTTGCAATGTGCAAACTTGGCAAGCTGGACTATCTTGGTCAACATTTTTGCAACGTTATCGGCTATGATAACCTTCTCGATCTTGATAGTTCCCTCTTCAACGACATATCAAATGAAATGAAATTTGACATCAATGTGTTTGGTGCGTTCATGAAATCTTTGATTTTTAAACAAATCAATAGAACTCTGACTATCACATCAAGAGATGATTCCAGTTGAACCAAACTCAATTCTTCCACCAAACCTTTTAACCAAATAGCTTCTTTCATTGCCTCCGTTGTTGCCATATATTCTGCCTCTATTGTAGACAAAGCGACAATCGACTGTAAATTTGATTTCCAACTAATGACACTGTCAACGAGAGTAAAGATATATCAAGTAGTGTACCTTCTTCGATCCTCTGCATAGTCAGAATCTACATAACGGAGAATTAAAATACCTTCACTTTTCGAAAAAGTTAGGCCAAGATTAGAAGCTCCTTTGAGATATCTCAATATCCACTTGGCAAATTCCCAATGCCTTTCCCTTAGATTTGCCATGTATCTTCTTACCACACTTACAGATTGAGGAATAACTGGATGTGTGCATACCATAGCACACATAATGCTACCAACTGCGCTAGCATAAGGAACCTTTGACATATGCTCCACCCCATCCATAGACTAAGGAATTTGTAACTCTGAAAGCTTGAAATTAGAAACTAACAATGTACTTACAGGCTTGCTCACATGCATATTGAATCTCTCAAGAACCTTTTTGATGTACCTCTTCTAAGAAAAGTGTACAACACCGTCTTCTCTTGAAATATCCATTCCAAAAAATTTCTTTGCAGCTCCCAAATTCGTCATGTCAAATTCCTTGCTCAACAGTTTCTTCAAAATATTTATCTCTATGATGTTGTTAGCAGCAATAAGCATATCATCAACATATAACAATAATAAATCATAGAGTTACCAGACATCTTCTTGTGATGCATGCAACTATCAAATGTACACCTCAAGAATCCATGTGTAGTCATGAATACATCAAAGCTCTTGTACCACTATCTAGGGGATTGCTCAAACCACACAAGGAATTCTTCAGTTGGCATAAATGATCTTCATTTCCCTCAGCTAGGAAACCTTCAGGTCCATACAAATTCTCTTCTAGATCACCATGTAAAAAAATAAGTTTTGACATCAATGTTTTCAAGCTCCAAATCAAATTGTGCAACCAATTCTAGTAGCACGTGAATTGGACTATGTTTCACGACTGGAGAGAAGATCTCATTATAGTCAATTTCCTCCTTCTAAACGAAACCTTTTGCAACAAATCATGCCTTGAACCTAGCATTTTCTACTTCTGGAATACCCTTTTTCTTTCTATAGACCTATTTGCATCAAACTATCCTATTTCCCTTTGGCCTTTCAACTAAGACCCAAGTCTCATTTTTGTGAAGAGACTCTTTCTCTTCCATCATGCCTAGTCGTCATTGAGCAGTAACCTTGCAAGAAGTTGCTTCAATATACAAAGAGGGCTCGAGATCCTTAATCTCTTCTTCTGAAGCTACGAATGCATATACAATCAAATTTGGTTGCTCTATAAGATGTTCCAATATCCATATCAATCTTTTGTCTCTTCCTACGCAATTGTGTTTGGTTCATTGACAATAAGTTCTTCAATTCAAGATCTACATCTTTTGACTCATCAACTTCAGTCTCTTGATCCATTTCCTTTGTAATGGCATGACCCAATTCCTCGAATCATGATAGCACCTACTATTACCCACCAGTAGATAAGTCAACCCATAACCCAGAACAACAAGTAATAAGTATAAGGGTAGAAACACACATAATCAATACTTTAAGCAACAGAACTAGACATAGGCGGAAGCAAACCAAAACTATATACATAAAAGATCCCTCCCAGAACCTTAAAGTTACAAGTTCAAAGTTGCTCTAACAAAAAAAGTACAAGTCCCAAAAGTTGACCAAAAGCAAATCTTGTCTCAAAATACAAAACACTAGCTATACAATATATTGAAGGAGACATGCAATTCAGAAAGCCCAGTACTCACTCTCACCTCCGATCCACAAAGTTGCAAGCTCAAATGATCACCGATGATAGTTGGTACAAGGTTTTGCATCATAAAACAGATGTAAAGTGTAGCATGAGTACCAAAACAATGGGTACTCAGTAGGCATCATATGCCAACCAATTAAGAAAGCTAAAGACAATATGAAAAGATAGAATCTAGACACGAACAAAGGTCAAACCAAAATTTAAAGAAAGCACACGACCGTAACAGAAGTAAAAATTAAGTACAACTAAACTAAACCTAACTGACCCTATAAGCCCAGAAGGTACACTCGTGCATAACTTCAAGTAAAACCTGAGGAGAACCCTATAAGCCTGATAGGTACACAAAATAGCTAAAGTACAAGAGTGAAGTAAGTGAATCAAGATACCGAAAGCGTAACCCGAGTCTCGAATCCCAAGTAACAACCTCAAACCGTAAGCATTAAATAAATGGTCCACCCAGCTAGACAGTAGACTCCTAGGGGCACCATCTCAGATAGAAATAGTAAACTCGAGGGCCACCCAACCAGACAGTAAATCCAAGGGGAACTAGCCCAGCTAGCAAAAGTAACCCGGAGGCATCAATATGACTACCCACCAAGCCAGACAGTAAAATCTTAGGGGTACTAACCCAACTAGCAAGAGTAAACTCGGGGGCCTCAGCAAGAACATCAAAGAACCGTGTATTGTCTACCATTAATATTGTTGTGGAATGACGTCTACTCCTAAGAAATTGGTATAAGGCTACTAGCCTGAACCACTTCAATCCCAAGTCATCTAGTGAAACACAAAAACCAATGATATCATAACGGGGTCGTAGAAATAGGGAGAGTGAATAGAAGCTCGATAAACATGAAGCAATGCCTAAACTAAGTCTCATTATATCAGGCTCAAGTCTTCTACACCAGTCTACATGGAACTAGTTCATTCAAAATGACGTCGGAGAAGAAATAAGGCCTAAAGGAAACAAGTATCGCAAGTCTAAGGAAAACACTAGTCTAATCCTAGACTAAGGTCAAATATGCTCAATTACACAACAATCAACAACATAAAGTCTCACCAAGACATAAAGATGATCACACAACCCTAACTAGCGTGGTTCTAATTTCAAAAATATTGAAACAAGCCTAATTAATTCAATTCAAGATGAATTTACATATTCAAGATCAATCTATGCGAAGGAAAATTGTAGCCTATATTTAGGCCGACTACGTGCACTCCAAATAACTTTTCTAGAGGGTTTCCTTTCCAAACGACCTCAGAAAGCTACCACTTTATATAATAAAAAAAATAGGATCACAACGTTAATAAGGTCATTTCAACACCAAAAACACATAAATGGAGATGAACCAATTTTTGAGTCAAAATGGGAATCATGGGACCCGCACAAAAAATTACAAAGTCAACTTCGTAAAAAGGTCTAGCATAGTACCTTTAACTTGTGTTCCAAAATGGAACATAATTCAGGGCTCAAAATAGCAAGAAAAACCACATACAAAATAATTCACATTTAAAAAACAACAAGGGACTACAACGGTCCATAAAACAATTATAATACCTTCAACAAGCTTTCCCATATGCTCCCCGATCACACGCAAACATAGCCCTAAGCTTTTTGATCAACCCGTACTTTGAATCACCCTATTTGAAGCTAAAATAAGTGAGGAATCACCAAAAGAACTTTGAACAAAGATATTAAATTCGTCTAAGTCTTTAAAAGATTGGATGAGGGTAGCTTACGCAATTACTTACATCACTTAAGAAGCCAACCAATAAGAGGCAGGCCTCTCTTGGATGATACCTTGGTCGCTAAAGAGAGGATTGCTAAACTGTTACGACCCAGGGGTACACCGTAGAAGTAACATGGCGTACTTGACCCCGAAGGGGTCTCATACAAGCCTTAGCATATCATAACATAAGATAATAGAAAAGTACTAAAATTTTAAAAAAACTTTATCCATACAATTGAAGTTTTTTATAAAAGCAAGCGGAAGTCTTTACTACACTTTGTCTCAAACCATCTAGTACAACTTTTTGAATAAACTCTTAGGAGATACCCCATACAATAGTCTCAATACATGAAAATAAAAGACATAAAGGAAATCGTGGATTTGTCCTCGAAGCTATGAGGAATCACCAAGTCTTCAACTCCTTGCTCCTTAGAACCTATCCTCAAGAATGGAACTCAATTTCACCAAACCCTACATTTGATAAGAATGTAGGCAAAGTATGCGTTAGTACAAAATGTACTAAGTATGTTAGCTAGCATAACATCATAAGAACATAACATAAGGGTTAGTCAGCATAAGACATAATCCATAATTATATGAAATACTTCATGAAACATCAACTATAGGCATAAGAGACAATATCATAATCATAAGCAAAGTCTCCAACATAAGCATCATATAAGCATTATTCCATCATTAGTCATCCATATCATAAGAGAACTACTTCTCAAGTAACCTCAAAGCATACATGTGCAATGCATGAATAAGACCCCATAATCTCATCCAAGCTAAGTATCCCTTTTTGGTCATCGTAACATAGTCTATATCCATAGTCAAGTCTTAGGCTTTCATATCATAAGAGCACTATACTCCTAAGTAACCTCAAAGCATACTTGTGCAATGTATGAATGAAACCCCATAATCCCATTCACCCTAAGCATAACCTTGAAGTCATCATAATTATTTTTACCCTCCTTTGGTCTCATTCTTAGCTTACTTCATATATACAAGGAGACTATCACCTTTAGTCAATCATATCTTGGAAGGAAAATATAGAAATAACCTAAGCTAAACATACATCATATAAGAGAACACTTCATAAGTAGCTTCAAGTCATACTTGTGCAATGCATCGATAAGAACCTATAATCCTACCCACACTAAGTACCACTTTAGGCTATCATACTTAAATGATTACTATTTATCATTCTAGACTGCCAAATAATAGCACCCTATTAGGCTAGACCAATCTATCATATAAAACATATTAATCATGCAAGTCCAAGCTATTCTAGGAAGGGTACAAGTGTTTCATCCTAGCTACCATGAAATAGTCTTAAACCAACTAAGTCATGCTACCCTTACAAGCACACTATGATGCTAATGTAAGCTACCCTTATGAGAGTATGATTCGTCAATCCTAAGCTACCCTTAGGAGAGTATGATTCCTCAATCCTAATCTACCATGAAATGGTCTTGTCCTAACCAAGTCATGCTACCATGAAGGCATTCTATGATGCTAGATCAAGCTACCCTTAGGAGAGTATGTGTCCTCAATCCTAGGCTACCATGACTACTACTAACTCAAGATACCATGAAAGCATCCTACAATCTAATTCAAGCTACCCTTAGGAGAGTATGGTTCCTCCATCCCAAGCTACCATGAAAACTCCTAACTCAAGCTACCAATCTTGGTCTTGTCTTACCAAGTCAAACTATACATGAAGGAATCATATATTACCACTTCAAGCTATTTTAGTCTAACATGCTTTGATTCATTTTAGGTTATTAAGCCTTTCAACCTGGAATCATTCTATGTGAGAGAACCTTGCATCTCCTAACATATTTATGCCTAAGTGTGTAAGTGAGAATATGCTTTCAACAATGCACATCAAGATCACATCAAATTAGCTTTACTCTCAAAGACCTATCATTCATGACTACAAGCCTTACTCTCAAAGCTCTACTTCTTACAATCATCACTCATACCTAGGTTTCAAGGCATTCTAATCACATTCTTCATTTATAGGTGATTCTAGTCATAATTCATCATAAAGGTTCAATTTCAACTTTACTAGTCATGGTCCATTATATGCACTATAATCTAATTCAATTCATGTCTATATGTTCCTATTCTTGAACAATTACTATTAATAACATCAATTCTAGAAGATCATCTCTCACTCTTCACTCTCACCTTTCATGGCATAAACTCACATAATATCAATTTCATCAATTAGACTAGGGTTAACCATGGAAAACATATAAATTCATCATAATATCATGATTAAATACTGAAACAATTATAAACAAGTATTATCCACTCAATTGGATTCATACTCAACACTACCCACAACATAGGAAGAAACCCTAGCTAGAATTGGGGTTTATCTTCACAATTGGGGGAAATCTAAGGGGCTCTATGGATGGAAGAATCCATATATGAATAAGCTAACATACCTTGATTCAAAGCCCTCACAAAGCTTGCATAAATGGAGGAATTTTCCCTAGCTTTCTTCTTTTCTTCTTCTTTACTTCTAGAGAGAGAATTTCTTGAGGGAATTTGGGTTTCTTTGTGAATTGAAAATAATGATTTGGAATCATCTAATTAAAGGTCTATTAGGTTTATATAGGTGGTCTAATTACTAATAAAATGACCCTACTTAATAACTAATTAATTCTAGAACCTTCCCCTAACCCCTCACTTAAATCGACATAGTGACTAAACTGCCCAACCCACGAGACCCCGACTCACAGTCCGTGGGTGGGTCTACAGGATGTGCCGCACCTTCGTAGGTGGTTTCCTGCACCTCCAAAAATGGGGTTTTCACCCACAACCCCTTCCCATGGGGCGTGGGTCCACCTACGGAGCGTGAGTCCCAACCGTAGGTGGCCTCTTTTTGGGCAGAATTTAGGGACTGTTTTGGGTCCCCCTCAAGGACCCTTGGTTGGTCCTTGGGGGGTCGTACCTTGACGCCCTAACCCTAAAACCTTCCTTCTAAGTTTGGGAAGTCATGTTACGATTCTAACCCACACATCAAACTCTAAAACTCTCACGTAAGGCTCTAGTTTAGTTTACTAATTTCCAGCGTATTACATAAAGCAGTACCAAGGTTGTGAAAGCGATGAGGCCTGGGCTGGCTAAGCTCGCTTATGCGAGCCCCTATCGCTTCAGCGGAACCATGACTACTAAAGCGATTGCCGCCTAAATTGACTAGCTCGCTAAAGAGAAGCCCTGGTTGCTTTAGTGGATGTCGCTTAAGTGAGACCAGGGTTGCTAAAGTGACAACACCAACATCAGACTCCAAAAATTTTCAGCTAAGTCCCTAGGGCTCTTCCTAGGAGCTCAAGATTAGTTCGGAACCCCGTGTATGATAACAAGATATGCAAGAATTTGACATTCTGAACTCAATGGATCAGTCTAAACTTCCATATGAGGTCATATCGACTAAAAGTGGGTCGCACACAAAACTTTATTTTAAATCAAAATCCACAAGGGGCTTGGAATTAGCCCGAAAGCCTTGGGATCCACATGAAGGGTCATTTTAGACCAAAATAAACCACGCTAACACAATTCTCATCTGGTTAAGTTTACGAAGAATGTTTGTCAAGGTCAAACATAGGCCATAACTTGAAAGTTAAATTGCCTAATTGCACAAACTCATACTGAAAGCTTTGATGGCCATGCCGACCATGTGACTAGCCTAAAATGACCCTTTAGGAGATGATGGAATCATTAAAATTAGATTCCCCAGTCATTTTCTTGAATCTTTGATCCAAAATGACCGTTTAAGGTTCAAAGGATCTTAAACATAGAAATTCACATAAAAAACCAAATGAACTATCATTCCCAGTATGTCATAAATTACTTGGGGTAGATATAGGAACATTTCAAAAGATGAACATAAGTCATTAACACATAAATGACCTGGAGGGTCATTACATGTAAGCTCCAACTGTAGGTTCACGTGTTCGTTGTTCTCTTTTCCTGATAATTCCACAAAAAAATTATGAGGATCAAGTTTAGAGGATTAATTAAAGGTAAAATCTCTACTAACAACAAATTTGAGTTAAGATAAACACCAAAGCTTGTACCCTTTTACTCCATCTATATACCTTACAAATATGGCCTTCTTAGCCTTGGTGCAAGATTACCTTCATTAACATGATATAAGTTAGACACCCAAATATTCGAAAGAATGAATAGTTAGAGGGTTCACCTGGACATACCTCATTAGGAGCCTTAAAGTCAATCATGAGGCTGTAGATTGATTGAAAATATAAGAAGCAATGTGAACTACTTCAACCCAAAACACTTTGGATATTTTGTCTTGTAAAAGCATACAATGAGCCTTCTTAAGAAGTGCTCTATTCATCCTCTCGACAACTTCATTCTGTTATGGTGTGTGCCTTGTCGTATTATGTTTTGCGATCCAAAACCTTGCAAAAATCATTGAACTCTTCACTGTAAAACTCCAAGCCAATTATTTTTGTCATGTGCCATAATATTGACTTGTCATTATTAGATAATTGTACTATATATGCATTTACATAGCCAACAATTGTTCTTCCTGCTAGTGTGTAGAGGCAATCCTCCAGCTTGGCCTTCAGCATGACTAAAGACCCTGTAGTCACTTTCACTTTCAGAGTTCCTCCTTCACTCATGTACTTGTAGCCATGTTTATCTAGAATACCTCATGGAGATTAAATTCTTCATAAGATTAGGAAAATAATGGACTTTTGTAATAGTTCTCATGATTCCATCATCGCAGGGAACCCGAACTGAACAAATGCCAACTATTCTACAAGTTGCATTATTGCCCATTACTACGGTTCCTCCACTAGTCTCGATGAACCAATCTCTTCAGAATGTCATAAGCAGAGTACAACCAGAGTCTAACAACCATTTGTTATCATAGACTCCACTATTGCATGATGATGTTAGTATATATTTATCATCAGAATCATGTACATGCCTTTTCTTTGGACTTTGACATAGGGAAATCTTGTTTAAAGTGCCCCTTCTTATGACAACCCCAACACTCTGCATTCTTCTTGTTCACACAAGAATTTGATAAGTATTTTGATTTTTTCCTTCATTGTTGGCTAGTATGGCCTCACACAGAGAGTCCACCAGCTTCGTCACATTTGTCTCCTTCAAAATGCATCTGCACATCACAAGAGTTAAGTACTTGCCGCACTTGCTCAAGATTAATAGGATCTTTGCTATACATAATTGAATTTTCAATATCATGATATTTTAAAGTCAATGAAAATAGCAAAGCACATACAAGCGTCTCTTCATTCTTTTTAATTTTGACAGTCTATAAGTCCATCACAAGTTTATTGAACACATTTACATGGTCTTGTAACAAAGTACATGACTCCATCTTAAGTGTGTGATGACGCCATTGTAATAACATCCTTGTTGTCACCGACCGGTCTTGGTAAATCCCTTCCAGCTTTTCCTAAAACTGTTTGGTCGTTTCCTTGATACTTGTACTCACTTCACAAAGAACGTTAGGTGCAAGGGAAAATTGGATTACACTCAATGCATCTCCTTCAATCTTCTCCTTGTAGAAATTTGATGTGTTATTGGAATACTTTTCGTAAATAGTATGGATTGAACCTTCCCTCCATAGTAACACCATCATCCAGGTATGGAAGTTGTTGGGCCCACTAAATCCATCAATTTAAAATTTCATGGAACTCATCCTTACTTTTTCTGCCTCTTGTACCACAAAGTATTTGTAAATATAGAAAACCAAAGTAATTATTTTCTGATGTGGAAGTTGAGATTGTGCTGCAACCATAGAGCATAAGCAGACAAAACCTTGGCTCTGATAACAATTGTAACCAGAAACGTGAAAAATAAAAAATGAAGGAAGAACAACAATATTTAACGTGGTTCGGATCAGTGTGATCCTATGTCCACCAGAGAACAATTGCTTGTATATTATTAAAGAAAGGGGAGAGATCCCAAATACATCTAAGAGAATTGCTCTCTTAATTCTCTACTCTTCTAATGTATTTTGATATTAGTTTCTGGATGAATTTTAACAATGGACAATAACCATCCTTTTATAGGTGGCCAAACTCTGGCTCCAAGCAAGAAAAGAAATACAAAATTTGTCCTCCACATATTTCAGCTCGTTCTCCAAGTTCTATTCTAAGCCAAGTAAATTGGTACATGAAATTTTCTTCCATTTGATTTGACCCCACAAAGATTAAACAAATAGTACTTTTTTCCCTCAAAAAATAGTACTTTTTCAGATGTTTGATCCTTCTTTTAATCTTTTTCACTAAAAGACACGAGAGAAAAATTTAAGACTGAGGTAACAAAGAAATTTGTCAAGCCATTAAAGATGAACAATCAACCTAGAATCATTTTTCATGTATTTATGACATCTTATAATAATGATAATTAATTTCAAATAGCTACTAACTTTATTTTCTTTTTGAATTTTCTTGTTGTATTGGAGTCTCAACAGTTGTTCCTTCAAAAACTATAGAGAAAAAAAACCCAACTACTCTATCTTTTGTTCCTATCCCCTCAATCATGACTAAAAGTAAGGTAATTGTGCTTACATGCCCTTAAATGTTATTTCAATTAACAAATCTCTCGTTTATTCTACATTATCAGAAAATGAGGAATCTGCTATCAAATTCAGTACGGGAAAAGGCAAGTCAATTGTATTTCCAGAAAGTAATGGCGAAAAACCATTAAAGAAAGTTAAGAATTCTAATGTTGTCACATCAATGGATACGAGTGACCTACTAAGGATTATGCCTTCTGTGACAACTTCTGGTGGAATCATAAATGGAAAACTGACAGAAGGGTTCCTTTTCAACTATGGAAAAGGAAAGCAAACTTCAATAGTTTGCATTTGCCATGGAAGGTTCTTCTCACCAGCTGAATTTGTGAAGCATGGCGGTGGAAAAGAGGTTGATAATCCGATGGAATTTATTAACATAGTTGATGATGCATCAATAGGCAATGCTTAATTTCTTATATGTTACAAATATTGTCAAATTGTTGAAATGCAACTTTAAACTTTAGTTTGTTGTTTTTCGTTTCATACAGTAGACAATTCTTCAGTTTTTCAAACTGAACTTGCAAATGAGGTTTGACATTGCAAGGTCTTATTATATATATATATTGATGTTCAAAAATCTTTCTAATCGCTTATGCTTTTAGCAAATGTTGATACATAAAAAAGGAAAATATAGAATCTTACATCAATATATACATTAATTAGTTTAGCTTTGCATCCCTAATTTTGTAGATGTTATTAATGACAAATTATTACAAGTTATCACCATCTCCTTCCCTGTTATTAATCTAATATAATATTAAGAGGATAATCCTAGTGTAAAAACTACTAGGTACAAGCAATTGATCTTCAATAATAATTAGGCGATAGTTTTCAAGTTAAATTTCTAGTTTAGTTATTGAAATGACCATTTAGGGGTAAGGTCTCAACTTACTTCAAATTCAAAATTGAAAGAAAGTCTATCATATCACAAATTTAGTGAACAAGTACTGATCTACATAAATAATGGTTATGCATTGGCCCTTGGCCTTAATTGAAGGGAAGATGGATTTTCTAAAAGCTCTTATTATTTCAACATATATAGATAAAGTCATTACACATTTTGTTTGATCATGATTAAAATCTAGATCAAACATGGTCAACTTAACTATTCCATTTATTTTCCATTCATCTCTATATAATTAAACTTGAATCCCAACATTCCTAAATTTCTGATTTTGTACAAATCCCATGAATTTCTGTGGTCTAATCTTAATTAGAAATATTGAAACATATCAACTTTAATTCGACTTTAGTAAGTGTTTCGCAAACAACGATCATGTACTGTAATACAATTAACCTATTTACTTAGAGCATATGGTGCACGTGCCCTCATCCTGTTAGACTTTAAGAGTGAATCTTATATATATAAATTTTGAGAAGTTGGTTTTATATTGTGGTGTGCACTCAAAGTGAAAAATTGATTCCTAATGCATTATAGTCCCTCTGCTAAATTTTTTTTCTATTTTTTTATCTTTCTCAGTTTCCTTTTTTCTCTGATTTTATTTTTCATTTATCTTAGGTAGTCGCTTTCTCTCTCTCTCTCTCTCTCTTGGTGACATGGAGCTTTGAGTACTACCTTGGTGTTGCCCTCCTCTCCCCAACCTCAAGTTGTGGGAGCGACATCTTCTAAGATCAATTATGCATCTCTCCTTCATGCTAAATCATCTTCTAAATCCGAAACCAAAACAATTTTAAATCCAATTGAGTTGCTCCATGGCGAACCTACTATCAAATTTACTCAGGATGAGATTTCTGAATTCACAAGGGAAGAAGGAATATTACACCAGAAGATAGTTATCAAATTCTCATATGGTCATCCTAATTTGAATGATATTCACACCTTAATACCCAAGCAACTTGGCATCAAAAGGCAACTTTTTAGTTTCTTGGCTTGCCCATAGACACTTCTGAATCAGATTTGATCAATTTGAAGACTTTGTAATAACACTTTCTACTCATGTACGCTATTTGTAATTCAGAAGTGAAGAAATCTTATATAGGGTGTTTCTAGGGTGACAATAGTTTAACCCTAAGGAAGAAATCTCAATAGCTTTGACATGGATTTCTTTCCCAAGCCTTCCACCTAATATGTTTGCAGGAAAAGTTTATTATCCATTGCTTCAGCCGTTAGAAAATCTTTAACATTTGATAAAACGACACGGATTAGATCAAGACCTAGTACGACAAGAATGAAAGTTTTGGTTGATCTTCTTGATAAGCATTCAAAAATATTAAATTATTTTATTTGGATGAGAAAACTGGGAAATTATTGGAACAATATCCAGAAGTCGTGTATGATGCTCTTCCCCTGTATTGTACGATTTGCAAATATCAAGGACATGCGGTGAGTTCTTATTGTCATAAACTTAAATTTGATGTTCAAGAAGGTCTTGTACAGCCTTCTCTTGACGCCAACAATAATGATCAACTGAAAGGGGATGCAAGAGCTTTTTTGAATGCAAAGAGGGATGGAAACCAAATGGCTGAAGTATCATCCACAAAGGAATTAGCTTCAACTAATTTGAATGTCTTCAAGGTTATGGAAAATGCTACAGCTGAAGTTAATAATAATGCTACTAATTTGATAAATGAGTCGATTGTCGAATTGGGGCAACAACTATCTCAAAATAGAGGTGTTACAAGTGAGAAATCCAACTTAGCTACTGTTGTAACGTTAAAATCAGCGGCTGGTACATTCCTAGCGGGGAAAGAGACATCAGTAGCTGATTCTGGCAGAAACTAATTAGTACAGGTGGTGGTGAAGTTGCTAAAAGTTTTGAGTTGTGTAAGGCCAATTTTTTTGGACGGGAAAATGTTGAACAAGGGTGGCTAACAACTGATAAATATAATGATTTGCAAGCTGGAAATTTGACTCTGGTTGCGTATAAAAATTCAGCTGGTTGTCATATGCGTTCCCCTACTAGTCAAAGTAATTCTCCAGAACGTGAAAAGGGTGATATTGAAAATTTCAGTTGCGTGTCGATCCTAAATTTACCAACAAAGAATGCTTCTGAACCATTGTTGATAACTAATAAAAGACAATTGGACCAATGTATGATGATGATTATGTCACACCCCGAGCCTACACCCTGGATGTGGCCGACACTCGAGAACCATTGTTGATCCCCAAGAGAACTCTTAGCTTGGCTGACTACTCAGAGGAAGACTAACTCAAGGAGATTTAAGCTTTAAAATGGAATTTAACTTTAAAAGTTTCAAAACTTCTAACACTCAAAATATCTCAAAATAGTATACTCAAAACTGAACAATAATAGTTTGTCAAATAGTTCAAAGGAAATACTGAAAGAAACTCAACACAAACTACCTATGAAGCCTCTATTGTTCCACATGGATGTCGGGACAAGACCCACGACACCTTAAAACTACTAAACTAAAAGACAAAAGTAAAGTCCTTTGGAATGCAAGGAAGGCTCACCAAAGTTAGCAAGAAGTGCAAAGTGATCTCAACAGAGCGCTTGTTGATAATCTTGAACACTTGTATCTGCATCATGAAAAATTGCAGGTCGAATGGAATCAATACATATAATAAACGAGTATGTAATATAGTTGAGGAATATAAATAACTAAACGGAAGAAGCTGAAGCAAGATACTCAACTGAATGTAAAGCATAAGTAGAGATAAAATCATTTAAAAGCTTTTCAAATAATTATGCTACCTCAATGAACTGTACATATATAAATATGATAATGAAATACTCTCTACTTTATCTGGGAGATTCTATAACCGACAACCATCGCTATGAGCATCGGGATGATATAATGACTCGCGCGCACTGCCAGAACTATCATATATCTTGTCGGGGTATAGAACATACTTAACTCATGGATTCATATACTAGGTCTTCTCAGAGGTAGTGTTGAATCACCCGAATGTTGGTACGATCCTATCTCATGTTGGCTACGTGGTTTATGAGGAATGTGAGTTGTCTGAAGTCTTCCCCATATCAGTGCTTAATATTACTCCCAAATATATATATATATATATATATATATATATATATATATATAT
>JAJOOO010029140.1:0-11069 GCA_029582685.1 Solanum piurae
AGCAGCTATACGTTACTTTTATATAAATTGAGTGTTCACTTGCAACTAAAGTAACAACTGCATTGGTTGTTTTCAGTTGATTAACCTCCCCCCCCCCCCCCAATTCAAAGAACAAAATTAAGGTATATAAACCCATTGGTTAGTTACTAGGCATTACCTTTGCAATTTTGACGAGCTGATCCTGATTATCATGGCCATAAAAGAAAGGTTCCTTGCGGAAAATCTACCAAAGAAAAGGTATGGTCAGGCACAAAGATAACAGGAGGAAAAAGAAAATTGATTCCAAACAAACAAATACAAACTTCTAACAAGTTCTTTCAGATGTTTATAGTTTCCCAGGCCCACAACTGATACCTTAAAACTATAAACCAACTGACAGCTTATATTATGAATCATAAAATTTCTCACCATTCCTGCAAACATGCAGCCAAGGCTCCACATGTCCAAAGAATAGTCGTAGTCTTGCAAGTCAACTAGAAGTTCAGGGCCCTTGAAATATCTGAAGTGCAAGAAAAGAAGACGTCAGACTTGCTTCAATAGCCTTGATAGTTTATGAACCACTAACTTACAGTGCGAAACCAATTTCCCATATGCAGCTATGCTGATAAAGAGTTAGTTTGACCTAAACAATTCCTAACCTTCTCCTATAATCCCATTGATTGTTTAAGTATTCTTTAATTGGGTATGGTGTAGAAGCAACTTCCACTCTTTGTAAGCCATCTTAGTGACTGATCAAAATGGTTCACTACAGAAGTTCATTTTCACCTCGACAATAAATGCATGCAACCTAATTCTGCTACTATACATAAGTGAACAACATCTAGAAAGTAACGGTTTTAGAGATAAGTGAAAGTAAGAGTGGATATATGCATTGCAAGTTTAGTCAACAAAAAGAAGAGTGAAATTGAGATGAAATTAGATGAGATTGCAATGCCTAAATGCAAACATTCAGAATTTTAGGCTCACTGTTCCAGGAAAAGGAGTAATAGAGGAAGATGTAACACGTAAAATCAAAGTTGAACAGTTGAAATGGGGAAGTGCTATTTGAATGTAGTAATAGACAAAGATGTTACAAATAAAATCAAAATCTAACGGTTGTAATTGGGAAGTGCTATAGTAAATGTTATGTGATAGCAGGATGCCTACCAAAAGTGAAAGGTAAGCTCTATAGAACAGCTATAAGACCAACAATGTCATATGAGACTGAATGTTGAGCCATTAAAAGTTTACACATCCACAAGATAAATGTTGCAGCTAAGATAGATGAGTGATCATACAAGATTAGAGAACTGATCACATTCGCGAGAAGGATCAAGTAGCACACATCAGTGATAAAATGAGAAACGGTTGCTTGAGATGATTTGGTTATGTCTTGCATCAACCCCTCCTGATGCACTGACTCCTAGGTGTGAAACCATGGTGAGTGAAGGTGTTAAAAAAGGAAGAGGTAGACCTAAAATCACATGGAAGGAAGTTGTCTCTACGGACCTATAATTCTAGGGATCCATGCAAACTTACAGAAAGGCACAATGGAAGAAAAAAATCTATAAAGGCACTACATATTAGTCGAGAATATACTAAAATGTTAGGAATCTTACTGTAGGTCCTATACTTTCTAGGAGTAGTTTAGCTTTTCAGAAGTTTGTCCCTTGAGAAAACATAGAGATTCTATAAAAACTTTATCTGTGTTTGCACAGTATGTGCAAGATATGGGTTTAAATGGAGTAACATGGACAACAAAAATCATATAACCGACCCCTACCTGTTTGGAACTGAAGGGTAGTTGTTGTATACGTAAGTGAATGATGTTCCTTTTATTACTTCTAACTTACAAAATCTATAGCAAAGTCACTTGCTTTCTGATTAAAAACTCATGACTTGTCCAGAGAACAATTTGCAAGTAGAGCATGGATCTACAGATAGAGAAGCTATATGTAGGAAGTTGTTGCTGGCAAAGCAACTATGCCAGGTCCAGCCATACTGTCGGCAGATTATCTCACCTTGAAGCCACACGAACATTATATTCCTTCCCTGGGTGGTAAAATTCAGCAAGACCCCAATCTATCAAGCGAAGCTTCCGCAGTTCATGATCTATCATAACGTTATGAGGCTTGACATCCCTATGCATTATTCCCTGTGAATGGCAATAATCTAGTGCCTGCAGGTTCATAAGAAGAATCAGTTTCTGATCTCCATAAATTGGTAAGCATGTCAAGAAATGTATACAAAGACTAGGTCCCAAAGAGTATTAAACAACTGTCACAAGAAATGCTATGATCAACTGAAGGCCTCAGCAAATTCAACAGTCATGCCAAAAACGTGAGTCTTTCTTTTCTTTTAAAAAGAAGGGGAAATTAATACAGTAAATTAAGCAACTGAAAAAGTAAATATGCAGGAACAGAACAAACTTTTCAGCATAAAGCATTTGACAAACAAGAAACGATGAGGTGATACACAATGAGAAAGCTTGAAACGATGAGCTGATACACAATGAGAAAGCTTGGGAAGTTAAATTTCTTTTCTTTTTTTCACAGAAGGCAAAAGAAAGGAAACCTAGACATGTTTCTGCTCAGGTAGGCTGGTGATTTAGGCATGTAGCAAAAAGGAAGACCTAACTTCAAGATAGAAATCAACAGGATCCCATAATTAGCATCCCCATTTCCAAATAGTTCCTCTCACGTAAATCAGACAAAACAGGGAATATAATATTACTCATGAAAAAGGAAATTAAAATTTAAATAGCAATTAGCAAACAGAGGACAGAATATCCATGGCATTGGTGATTTTTTTTCCTTAACCAATTACACGATCAGAAGAATACAAGGAAGTTACTTAAGAAATCCAAATTCAGTAAAGAAAATCACATTGTTAAGAGTAACAAAGAGCATAGCCATTCATCTAGATATAAAAATCAACTTCCAATAGGCATGCAGTGAATCTAAATCATATCGTCTGATAACAAGAGACGAAGTAAACACTTAACTACGAGGTCATTTACCTTGTAAAAACACATTCAGAAGCTATACTTAGACCTAATTGCAGAGGAAAGGTAATCAATTGGAATGACCAAGACAGTGAATGAGCTGACAATATCAATAAGAAAAATCTACATTTTTGTTGATGGATTTGAAATCCATGTATTGGCATGCAGGATAAGGTGAACAAATATGAGTTTGCAGTCTTAGTCATTCCCACTAACCCAAGATCATGAGACACTTTCGACAGACTCCCAATTATCTAACTATAGATGTAAGCTGAATCCAAATTAGTGCAATTTTATGGCACCAGAATCTTGGATTCCAAATTTCCACTTGCGATGAGCCTAGGAGTTTAGGAGTTATAACTTCAATAGGTTGATCTCAAAATTTGATCGAAGTATATGAGAACATATCCACCCAATTCAGAAATAGTTGTGAGCATAAGAAAACTGGGGACTCCCAAAATCCTCATACTCATACAAACCTTGAAAAGCTGCAATAGAAGGAAGTTTGGAGGCAGACCAACTTTTGACCAGATAATAAGTTAAGACATGAGTTATAAGTACAATTCTATTCTTGGTTCTGAGAGAAGAAAGAATATACGAGAAAAGAAGGACCAAGAGGACAGGAAGTATATTAACTGTTACCTTCCTCAAAAAAAAAAAAGGAAGGTCAGGGGAGAGGGAGCATATGTACATAAAAGCCATAGTGACTGTCATCTAATGGGTTTATCATCTTACCTTGAGAAGCTCATATATGTAGTACCGTATGTCGTAATCTGTTAGCGTTGGGTACAAAACCTTGAAATCTGTGCTGTTCACGTACTCAAAAATCAAGCTTGGAGTTTTTGAATGCTGATCTCTGACAATATCAAGGAGTTTGACAATGTTTGGTCCACCACAGAGGTTTTGCAATATCTTTATCTCTCTTTTGATCTACACAACACCACTAATGTCAAGTCAAAAGCATGCAAATTCTTTTTTGTTTTTTTTCCAATAGAAAGCACAATATTACAAACTAAAACTGTGTTATATAAAAATTAAGTTAAAGAAAGGATAGGAGGAAAAAAGGCATTTGAACAGTGGATACATAACACTACCAAAATGATCAAAAAATGTCATCAAGAGATGAACCTAGTACCATGTTGTTGAGGATGGCTAATATTTTCCAGATTATGTCACAAACTGACCAATTTTAGGCATTATGCATTTCGTAGAACCGAGAACGTAACTGACAATTTTTTCCAAAGTTCCAAAAGGGAGACTTCACTAATTTCTTTGACACCCTATCAACACATGAATAGATAAGTGAGAGTAGGCTTTTTAATGAGTTGAATGCAGATTTTTCCACCAAAGCTGTCAATGTTGATGATTCTCCATAGATATTAAGCCCCTTTATATGAGTTAAATACAGATTCTTCCATTAAGGCTGTTAATGTTGATGATTATCTATAGATATTAAGTCAGACAAAAATAAGTATTGAATTACATAAGAAGTCTTCCTGCAAACTTCTTCATTTTTTTTCGTTTGAAGCAGAAAAATGAAATCTTAATTCAGCCAAAAAGAAAGAAGAAACATAGTATCTTCCTAGCAGTATGAGTTCCGTAAGTTCAACAATGCAAGGAACGTCATACCTTTTTCTTCTTAACAGGTTTCAGGATCTTGATTATGCACTTCTCGTTGCTGTTAACATTTATACCTTCAAAAACTTCACTGTATTTTCCTCTTCCAACTTTTCGAACAACCTCATAGTCATCCTGATCACTGCAATAATGAATATGACAGACACTAGTGAGGATAATACAATGTAGCTGGTGCATTAAAGTTGAGTAAGTCAAATAGGATCAAATCTGAAACCAATACTTATGAAAGATGAAACTAATTGTTGAGCAAAGGGTCAAGGCACTCTAGAAACAAGATGAACAAACTATAATCTCCCACTTGAGCAAGACAAGTTTACAATTCCCGTTATGCAAAATGCTCTCGTTTTGACAAACGCAGCAGAACGATACAATTACAAAAACAAACTACTAATTGGTGTAAACTAAATGAAGCCTCTATAATTATCCGCTCCACTTCGGGCCATGACATTCCAATACTCATTAATTCAACTTTCAACACTAAAGTAAGGGTTCTAAATATAACTCTTGTTCCAAGACTTACACAAGCATTGCCTAGTGTGTACCAACACGCCTAATCCTTAAACTCAATAGAATGGTAAAATAATATTTGATATTTATCATCCATTGAATCATGTGGAAGCAAATAGAGAAGTAACAAACATATAAAGACTCGAAGCTCAATCTAATCTAAAGCCACAAAATATAGGAAACTTGCCTCAGCTCAACAAGACTAGACAGGAGTTTTGCATTAACCCAATAGATATTTTCCATGATGAAAGAGGAAAGTTTTCATTGAGTCATTCCGTTCAAGATAGCAGGAATTTGCCAAAATAGCATCTAACACTGATCACCCAATTATCTATTACACAAAAAAATAGTAATAAGAAACCCAACATTTGTTTTCGGGTTTCACCCACGCCTGGAGTGGAGTGGATGTCACAATGCTATGTAACCACCACTTTTTTTTCAGACGAAAAAAACAAGGAAACATAACCAAGAATTATGTACTTGGATGCTGTAAGTGGATGTTACAATGCTATGTAACGCCCACTTTTCTTTCAGACGAAAAAAACAAGGAAACATGACCAAGAATTATGTTCTTGGATGCTGTAAGTCCATGTTACAATGCTATGTAACACCCACTTTTTCTTTCAGACGAAAAAAACAAGGAAAAATAACCAAGAACTATTTTCTTGGATGCTGGAAGTCGATGTTATATTATTTTACTTAACAATCTTTAAAAAAAAAAGGTAGCAAAGAGCATCTAATTCAAGTATTTCAATCTATCATCCAGTATACAAACCCCCAAAATTAATAACAAAATCAAAAGCGATTAGGGTTAAATAAGGAAAAAAAATTACCCCCATTGAACAGTTAGCGATTCGTAATCCCAATATTCCCTAGGACGAAGCACATTGATATCGGTGTATACTCGAGCTTTAGACATGGTTTTATCGGAAATCAGAGACTGAAGAGTTGTTGATTAAGGTATCGGATTTCGGAAAAGGGGCAACAACGAAGACGCAGGCTGGGTAGATGCGGAGGAGGAATTGGGCCCAGCTTCTGTTTGACGCAATTGCCAGAGCAGTAACACTACTTTACTTACAGAACGCACACAACATTTTTAGGAAAAAGCCATAGATTGGGAAAGCTTTTTGCTCTCTATTGTCAGATTGTGTATGCTATTGGGACCCTTTTCACTCTCTACAGGGAAATATCTTATATGGTCGGTGCCAAGTGCCTAATAGAATAGGGGAAGGTTGATATTAGGGGTATGCATGGTACGGTATATATCAAAATATCATATCAAAAATTTTAATATCGTAATTTTGAAATTATGGTATTTGGTGGTATATATTTTAATTTTTTTTGATATTCAGTACGGTATTTGATATTTAATACCGAAATATGAAATATCATACCGAAGTATATAGTTACATAAATAACATATATATTATTAAAATACTACTTAACAAATATGCAACCTAGTATTAGTATAAAGTGAATGTTTAAAAGTTAAAATTTTGACACTCTATTTTGATTGAAATGTATTTGAATTGTAAATAATTAACAAAATGAGTTGTTTGTACATATGATACAATTGAAATATTTTTTTAATTGACGAAGTCATCGTACTCTATTATACGAGTATATATTAGTCGAAGTTGAATAAATTATGGTTATCGATTTATCATATTGTAAAATACCGAAACTGAACTTCAATATATCGAACCATATCGGATTAAATTGGTATGGTAATGGTATAATATTTTAAAAATCAAATACCGAAATTACGACATCGAAACTTTCAAATACTGTATCGTACCATACCATGCCCACCCCTTGTTAAGATTGAATCTTTCGCTAATGGGTAGTAGCTTAGTCTATTCGAAAAATCATTTTTTTATCAGGGGTGGACCCATATAGAACCTTTTGGGTGTTCGAGCACCTATTAATCTCATACCGAAATATATATATCTTTATAGAAATTAAGAGCTACATGTATAAAATTAACATAGAGCACCCAATGAACAAATGATCTGACTAGTCTAATGGCTCTGGGTGGATCCTTAAGGCCTTTTTAGTGTTGTTGAGTTTGACTTTGAATCTCACTTTCAACATGTTTTTTTTAGAGCTCTTATGACCTTACAAATTACAATCCTATATCCATCACTACTTCTTATCGAGGAAAAATGAGAGGATTAATTAGAAATATATCGACCCTTTACTAGGATAGTTAATTAATTAAGTTATTATTATTCGCGCCTAATTTTGATATTGCGATTGTTTTTAAGATTTATTCCCTTGTCCCTAACATATTGAAAATAGTTTTAAGTTTTCTTCTTTCACATATTAAATTTAAATTGTCTTAAACATTGATTATTGGGTTAAAACTATCCTTCCTTTCACCTATTTAGTTCTAATTGTCTTTTACAATTGAAAACGTTCATCCTCTTAAAAGGAATTAGTGGGGCTAAAGGTACTCAGAGATCAATTTAGATCAACTTTTTGTCACTAAAATCAAATCAATTTAATTCATTTAAAAATTATTAAAATCAAACCAATTAACGCATTTTTTTTATTTGATCAATTTTGGTTTAGTTCGTTTTTTATTTATTTTTAGAAACCTAATGTATCTCCTTCCCCACCCCCACCTCCACCCCTACATTTAGAAAATATTTTTTCATTTTTTCCCACTAATATTCTGTTATTATGGAATATGAAAAAAAATAATGTCTTTATGATTTTTACTTTAATGTCTCATAGTCATTTCTTGATCAAATGAGTTCAAATTTATGATTTTTTTAAATAGCTTAAAATGCATAGTTTATTAGCCTATCAGAGATAAATATAATAATGGTGAAAAAGTATATAAATGATTATAAATAATTGTAAAATTAATATATTACGTGTGTATATGTATAATTATAAAGATTATATGAATAATTCATTGTTTTAGTTTGATTTTAAAAAAAATCAATTTATTTTTAATAAAATCAAATCAAATATTATTGATTTTCTTAATTTTAAAATCAAATCAATCAAATCCAAATAAATATTAGTGAATTTAATAATTTTAGGTTGGTTTTTTATTTAGATCGAATTTTAATTAAATCGTGAACAATAAATATTTTTGTGCGAGAATTTATAATTAAATAAGTGGTTTTAATTTGTTGATCCGCATCAATATTGTCACGCCCCAGATTCAAGGGGGCGCAACTGGCTCCTAATGCCAAAACTCAGGCCCGAGCCGACCCTGCTGAACCATTTGCTACTAGCGCATGGTAGCCACACACAATCAAGAAAACAAACAAGTATATCTCGGCTTAAAACTAAGCCCTCGGCCGGCAAGGCCCCTGTAAACAAATCCATAAAAGAAACAGCTACTCCCAAGAGTTCATATAAAGAAATAGCCAACTAGCACAGAAGTCCTGATTAGGCCGTCGAGGCCACCATGATCTCTATACCGAAATTGAAAGTAGGTATATCAAGACAATGCATCACACAACTAACAAGCTTCAGCAAACCAACAAACTAGGCCAACATGGCCATAACATAGCTATAAACCCCACACACTAGTCTGCAAGCCTCTAAGAGTAGTAAAGATTAGCGGGACAGGGCCCCAGCCTACCCATAAAGATATATACAACAAAAAGTAACAAACCTCCCAACTCTTGCAGCTCCGAAAGAAAGGGGATAGCCAACCGGATAAAAGTCAATCCTGCTGCTAAGGAGGTCTACTCGGTCGTCTGTCAGGACCTGCATGCATGAATGCAGCGCTTCCAAGGCAATGGGGCGTCAGTACAAAATATTGTACAGAGTATGAAAGGCAACAGACTATGAGAAGGTATTCTGATATACTGGAATAATCTGATAAATAAATCAAGGATAAGATAAGTGTACTGACCTGCTCCTAAATCTAAACTTATCAAAACTAATAAAACAACAACCTAACCAAGCCCCCATAAGCTCGGTAGGTACAAACAGCACACAAGACCACCTACTCAGGCCCCCATAAGCCCGGAAGGTGCCAATCAGCCTATATATCCCCATCGGTAGTCCCCAAGCCTCGTAGGCAGTCACATAGCCTTCTTAGGCATTAATATAGCCCCGTAGGCAGCACATGACTCTCTTAGGCATCAACATAGCTTATACACAACTCATAGCCCTCTTAGGCAACAACATGGTCTTGTAGGAAGCACATAGCCTTCTTAGGCATCAATATATCCATGTAGGCAACTCATAGCCCTTCTAGGCATCAATATAGCCCCGTAGGCAACTCATAGCCCTATTAGTCATCCATATAACCCTATAGGCAGAACATAGCCCTTCTAGGCATAGATCACATTCCTGCAGCTAACCACAAAATCCCCAAGGGCAACAATAACATTCCAACAACTAAAAGCGAGAAATTTAGTTATAAGCAACCTATACAAATAGCCTCTAAGTCGTGTCCAACATAGGGACTCTACTACTGAATGAGAATCCCGATAAGAGATGATTATATCCACTCGAACAGCCAACAATCAACAATAATGGCTACAAGTATAACAACGATAACAACTCTATTACATTGCTCCTAAGCTTTAAGGCAACATGCCGTAAGAAGAGAATAGCCTTAACATACCTTTTTCGCTGAATTCACATGGCCTAACGACTTTTACTCATAACCTCCCTCGATACTACAACAAGTTAGGATCATAATTAACACACAAAAATAAAAGATACCATGACAATACGATAAAAGATATGTATTTCCGTCACAAATTGCTATTTTCTGCTTATAAAAGCTCAAGTCGATGAAAGAAGGGTCTTACCTTGATCTTAGGTTCGTAATACGCCTCAAAACCTTCAAATATATTCAAACCCTTGTTGCCCCAACACTAAAGTGTGATATGCTACGCAATCGATAAAACAAATTATACCACGATGATGAGCCCAACGTGTAGAACAACTTTCGTCAAGGACTTAAGTCGAGAAAATCTATACTTCACTTGATCCTAGAAATGAGTTTCTCTAATTTCTCTGGTTTTTAGCTTAAAAATGAAGAAAAAGGTCGAAGAAGAAGATATATGTAACATTCCACCGACCTAGGGTCCCACCTCACGTGCCTGCTTGCGTAGTCCCACGAAAATGTGAATATCTCTTTATTCTGAAGTCGTATGAACGAACGGTTTGATGCGTTGGAAAGTAGACTCGTAGACCTTCGATTCGATAGGTCGTGGGGATCATAACTCTTAATAGATTGGGAGAAAACGTCCGAGACATTTGACCCAAATTTCAGACAAATCTTTAAAAAGGAATTTACGGTAACTTTCGCCAACTTTTATGTTTCCACTTACCTAACTTCAAAACTTGAGATACAACACTTGAACACTTAAAATATCACATAGCACATCATTATTAATTTGTTACTCACCCTCCTGGTCTTTCCACTAAGATACGAGTCAATTTATACGTTTCGAAAAGTCAGGGTGTTACAAATATTTGGAAAACAACTTATAATATATCTTTCAAATCACTTTCATTTTCATAATCGTATTTATATCGTTTAAATTTTTCATGTTGCATTTTTAAAGATTTAATGGGTATTTCTTGGTATTTAATTTCATCAAAATTTATGTATAAATTGTTAAATATTTAACAAGTACTAAGGCGTCATTTTATAACAACTTTGCTCATTTGGTGTAAATGATAAGTATAAATAGTCCTGAGATTAAATTATAGTACCACTTAATTTGTTGTTTGGTTGGCAAGTCCGGAATAACTTATCCCGGGATTAATAATTAGTACCGGGATAAGTTATCCCTCCCCATGGGTGGTATAGTAATCCAGGGATAACTTATCCCGGGATAAAATAGGTAAATGACAAATATGTCCCTTTAAATCCTTTTTATACACCATTTTTCACATTTATGTATATTTACATTTTTTTAATACCATGTATAATAATATTTACTACTCCTTA
>JAJOOO010029141.1:0-16112 GCA_029582685.1 Solanum piurae
GTGAAAATTGTATATATACATATATTTTCGTTCCCCTCTCTCCCCTCTCCCAGATCTCGCTCGCTCACTCGCTTCTCTCACTTTATACAATTGATCTTTTTGTATATGTATACCAAAGCAGATTATACAACTGTTTTCTTTTGTATATGTATAACGAAATATACATATTTATGTTTGTTATGGAGCGCAATTATGCAAACTTTGCTATAGCATACAAATATAAATTTTGTAGTTGCTATATGCGAAAGTTGCTCATAAAATTATGCTTCAGATTGTTGTCTCTGAATTCGAAATAATAATAATAATAAATATTCAGGAGTTTTAATTAATTAATTAAATTATGATCGTGGATCTAAACATCTTATCACCCTTTTTTCCCGACTAACCCATGACCTATTCATTTAATACCGTTATTTCCCAATGCAAATGTCTTGCTTTTCAAAATTCAAGTAAATTCTTATACTCCCTTCCCTTCCCTCTTTCCCTAATTATTTGTTCATATTCGTTGTTTTTAATTACTTATCTATTTTGATAAATTAAAAAAAGATTTTATTTATTTATTATACTCTCAATTAATTACTTTAAAAAATGTAGAATTTCTTGAAAATATTAAGTTTTTAATTCATTCACGTCATAGTTAATAGGGGTAAAATGATAAATCCACTATGTCAATTATTGATTTCTTAACAAGTGTGTCAATTCAAAAGTAGATAAATAATTAGAGACAAAGATAGTATACTAGATTGTTTATTGATCGGATTAATTTGATTTGTAGGTTATCGATTCAATTTATCTCTTTATAAGGAGTATTCATTATTGATATTAATTAATTTGCAATAGTTAACGATTAGGTTTCTACTCGATTTTTGGTTTACAAGTGTCCATTAATAAAGAAGTTAAGAATTTTTTTTTGGCCAGAAAATTTAAATAACATATTTCACACTATGTTATTTTATCTTTTTGAAATTTTTTACTCTTTTAACTTTAATATATTTTAATTAAAAAATGAAAAAAAGAAGGTTTATTTTAAAATAAAAAAGATACTATAGACTTTTTAAATTTCTAGCCAAATTCTGGCTATTTAGTATTACCCATAAGTTAATGACCAAAAAAATTGCATCCTCTTTTAATTATATAAATTAGTACCTGTGTTTTAAAAGGAGGGGGGCGTGAGGCGAGACGTTTTATGCAGTACAGGGCGAGAGTTAAGCCCCGAGACACAAGTCGTAATTCTTATGGATCTACGGGGCGTAGTTTCATGTATATTCAATTTTATAATTTTATTACTAAAAAAAGTAGATGTAAAACTTTCGATTATTTTACAAATACATTTTATTAAATAACCTATAATATATAAAAAAAAATATAATGATTTTTATTTGAGAAAAATATTTATCACCAATAATGAAGAAAAAATATTACAATTACAATTTGAGAAATGTCATTACACCAATAATAAAAGTATGTTCTATAGCAAAAAAAGGTTCAAAAGAAAAAAATCCCAGATCATACATTTTTACGCCCAGGGCTTACATTTTTATGTTTGAAGCTTTCGCCCATATTCTAAGACTTACGCCCAATGGATCCACGCCTTACATTTGCACCCCGGTGCATTTTTGAAGCGCCTCGCTCCGAGACTCGCCCCAAAAAATATTTTTGAAAACACTGGTTAGTACTATATCAATTGGAAACATGCATGAGGTTTAAGGCCGGCTAATTGAAATTAATATGTATGATTTACCGAGAAGATTTTTTTTAAGTGATTAACTTATCTATTTTATGTACATAATTGTCAATATATTATCTTAGATAAACAGATTATTTCCGATACACTCTTAGGCGTTGTTTGGTAGGATGCAATGTTTTAAAAGGTGAGGGTGTGAGGCGAGACGCTTTATATAGTACGGGGTGAGACATAAGTCCCTTGGATCTACGAGGCATAGTCTCATGTATATTCAATTTTGTAGTTTTATGAGTAATAAAATAAGCAAAAGTAAACATTTCAATGATTTTACAAATAAATTTTTATAAATAACCTATAATATATAGAAATTATATTATGATTTTTATTTGAGATAAGTATTAATAATCAATAATGAAGAGAAAATGTATTATAATTACTATTTGAGAAATATCATTACACCAATAATAATAATAAAAAAAATATGATTTAAAGCAAAAAAAAGTTTTAAAAAAATAATTAAAAACTCCCGATCTACGTTTTTACGCCCAGGACTTACGTTTTTATGCTCGAGGCTTACGCCTCAAATTTTAGAACTTACGCCTTTTGAATCTACGTCTTTAATTTACGCCTTGGAGTGTTTTGGATACGCCCCTCCCCAAAACTCACCCCGAAAACGTTTTTGAAAACACTAGTAGGATGTATTAATTAAAATACTCCTTAGATTAAAATTTAATCCATCCAATACAATGTTTGGTAGCACATTTCAACTCAAACCCACCTAATAGATAGATAACTTAATACACCATATGTGCTCTTATCTAATACCAAGGATACCTAGGGATTTCTAATACCATGTTAAACAAGCCTTGGATAAGGCAACAAAATGACTGAACTGCCTCTCAATTTCTTTATACACTCTTCAGAATTGGTAAAGAAACACAAAATGTTCGGTTGAATCAGAGTCTCCAAATGAAGTATCATTTCTTGTTGCACCAAGAGAATTCGGTTGAGTTTTTCAAAAGAACTGAATCAAGTGTTTTTGAAGAGAAAGATAACCTTCTTTTCAAAATCCGATTGAAAAGTAAGATCAGATTTTAAACCTCCAAAATTTACTCCCAAGAATTGTATTTCATATTTTCATTTACTTCAGGGAATACAAAATTCTAATCTTTTGGACTTCAATAAGAGGAAGCAAATGTATGTTATTATTCAGCATGTCTTTTGTCTGCATGAAGTTGGAAATATCATAAAGGGGTGAATTTTCCTTGCTTGTGTTATTTGTTAAGTTTATAAATGTGGAATATGACTACCCGTCTTGTTTAAATTTAAAGTAAATGTTGTTTATTTGAATTATGCAGCATTATCTATGATAGATTAACAAAGAAAATGTCTGAAGTTCTATATATTTGTATTTAAGGTACTTTGCTTCAAGTTCGGACAAAAAATGGATGAATTTTACCCATATAAAACTCCAAACACTGCATATTTAAAAATATTTCATGGTGATAGGCTTGCAAATTTATACAAATTACGATATAACTTTAAACGTTGTGCTTAAGGTGGCTTCCAGAGAGCCAAGAAAATACTAACATGATAGAAGAGAAAGTGTCGTTGGAAAGTTGGGAGGGGTGAAGAAGTTTGTTGTTTCTGCAAGTTTGAAAGTTAGTTGTATTGACATATAGCTTCAAATGTACAACAAAAATTGAAATAACTAGTTGGTTTTCTTTCAAGTGAAGGGTTCAAGAGAAGAAAAAGGATAAAAAGAAAATTTCCAGTCACAAACACACAAGTGTTTATATGTATTCAATATTTTGTACTTTCTTTTAAATGATTTCTGTTTTGTAGAAGTTTGGTAAAGAAAGAAAGAAAAGAGTTGCTTTTCCTTTTTTTTTTTATACTATGAATGAACTTCTATCAAATTTAGAAACTTCAATATACGTATCGAACCCTCGATATTTAAAACATGTGATTTATTACTTAAATAATGTCAAAACCATCCAATACAAATATTGGGGACTATAACAATTCATTTCTCAAAATAGTCATTTTTGAGGGGATAGGATAATGTGATGAGTAATATTGGCCAATGGAATTCACTTGTCACGCTTCGTGCCTACACTCCGGAGTGGCTGGCACTCGAAGACCATTGCTGGTATCAAGCGAAACCTTGGCCTGACTTACTTACTCAGGGGAAGACTATATTCATACTTATAATGATCAAACACTATACTCACTTGAATAAAGAAAATACTGAGAATGCTTAAAAGTCAAACATTCAACTTGGCCAAAATGGCAACTCAAGTCTTAACATAAGATGAAATGAAAAGACTAAAGAACTAATATTTGGCTGTCTATGAAGTCTCTAGAACAACTGAGATAGATGTTGGGACAAACCCCGCGACATCCTAATGAACTAATGAAATAACTGAAAGCAATAAAAGGAGTCCTCCGGAATGCAAGGAGGCTCACCAACTGACTCTGGACTGCTCACTGGATCAACGATGCACTGGATGCCAATCCTAGTTACCTGTATCTGTATCATAATACGATGCAGACCAACTGGCATCAGTACATTGAATGTACGAGTATGCGAGTTGGAATGCTAATACAACATAAGCTTGAAAAGAATCTGAAAGAAATCCAATTTGCCTAAATTCGAATATTTTTCTCAATAACTCTTTAGATTCAGATAGCCAGCATATGTACCTAAGAACCTAACTCAAAACAACTCTATACTTCGATTCAAAGATCTCAGTAACTTCTCAAGTCATCCCAATTCAAGAACAACATTCAAATTCAAGAATACATGTCAAGAACATCAACTTTCAAACTCTTTTAGGACAAATTTCACTGAACTAAACATGCTTGGCGCGTGGGTGAACAAACCCAATGCTATGAAAGACTCACATACCTAGTAAGATGAATTCCTTGGCGAATCCACAACCAAAATCGATCGTTCTTGGCGAACCTTGAGCTTTTCCTCTCCTTTCTCCTCTTTTCTCTTTTCTCCAAGCCCTAGCGCGAATTTCCAATTGACTAAACTGATCTCCTTATGATTTGACCCATACTTAATTCACTAAAATGAATTAAATTAATTGGGTAAGGAAAAGACTAAATTACCTTTCCAAAAATCCGGATTAGGTTTTCCTTAATCCAACAGCCCAACTTCCAAAGGGCATAACTTACTCATACGAACTAGGAATCACGCAAGCTCGGCGGCGTTTGAAAGATCATTCCAAGAGCTTTCCAATCATATATGGGAATACACCTAACTCATCCTGAGCTAGGAGTTATGGCCGTTTGAATTTAACCAAAACTCGACTTTTCCTAACTTAAACAAATTTCCAGATTTTCATTCTTTCCAAAAATGACTATTTCCAATTATTAGCTTCTTCTTAGTTATTTCAAATTGCGAGGTGTTACAATATCTTCCCCTTGGGAACATTCGTCGTCGAATGAGATTACTGCTACTAGGCTAAGGGTGATAACATCAAGTTCAAACACCCAACAAGCAAATGCAAACAAACAACATGCTCACTCATAATTTAACGAGTACTAAGAAGAAAATTTGTACCTTGGTCTGCATTTTCTCCGGATTCAGAGAGATGTAGATATCTTTTCTTCATATCCTCTTCAGCTTCCCAAGTAGCTTCCTCAACAAATTGGTTCCTCCAAAGGACTTTGACTGATGCTACCTCTTTTGTTCTCAACTTGCGAACTTGGCGATCTAAAATCTGAACATGAATCTCTTCATAAGATAAGCTATCCTTGATTCCAATATTTTCAGTTGGTATGATTAATGAAGGATCTCCTATGCACTTCTTCAACATGTTGACGTGAAATACTGGATGAACCGCTGCTAACTCTTGTGATAGCTCCAACTCATAAGCTACTCTGCCAATCCCCTTGGCTATTCGATAAGGTCCAATATACTGGGGACTAAGCTTCCCCTTCTTACCAAACCTCATAACACCCTTCATGGGTGAAACTTTTAGATATACCCAATTATCTACTTCTAACTCTAACTCCCTTCTCCTAACATTAATGTAGGATTTTTGATGACTCTGCGCCGTTTTCAACCTTTCTTGAATCCCTTTCACATTCTCCATAGCTTGATGAACTAACTATGGTCCTATTAACTTAGCTTCACCAACTTCAAACCATCCAATAGGAGATCTACATCTTTTCCCATAAAGAGTTCTGTAAGGAGCCATCTGGATGCTAGAATGGTAACTATTATTGTAAGCAAGCTCAATGAGAGGTAGGTGATCATCCCAGTTACTTTTGAAATCAATCACACATGCCCTCAACATATCTTCTAATGTCTAAATAGTGCGCTCTGCTTGCCCATCTGTCTGAGGATGAATTGCAGTACTTAAGTTCACTTTTGAACCCAAGCCTTTCTGAAAGGATTTCCAGAATTGTGCAGTAAATTGTGCACCTCTATCTGAAATAATGGAGGCTGGACTCCATGAAGTCTTACCACCTCCTGAATATATAACCTGGCATAATCTTCTGCTGAATGGGCAGTCTTTACCGGCATAAAATAGGCTGATTTTGTCATTCTATCGACAATCACCCAAATAGAATCATTCTGCCTGCGAGACCTTGGTAAACCTGTGATGAAGTCCATATTAATCATCTCCCACTTCCATTCCGGAAGTTTTATATTCTGAGCCAAACCACTGGGCCTTTAGTGCTCTACTTTAACTTGTTGGCAATTTGGACACTTAGCAACAAATTCTGCAATGTCTTCTTCATGCTATTCCACCAATACACCTCTTTCAAATCAGGATACATCTTTGTGGAACTCTGATGAATGGAATATCTGGAGCTATGAGCTTCCTCCATGATCTTCTCTTGGAGTCCATCCACCATTGGTACACACAACCTACCTTGATATCTCAATACTCCATCTCCCCATTGTTCAAAAGCTAATACTTTTTGCTTATGAATATTTGCCTTCAATTCAAGCAAAATGGGATCTTGGTCTTGCTTTTCTTTCACTTCTGACACTAAGGATGATTCAGCCTTATGCATCACCACTATTTCTCCTTCTGTGGAATCCATTAGTTTGACTCCCAGGCATGCACGCTATGGACATCTTTCATCAACTCTTTCTTTTCTACCTCAACATGGGCGGTACTACCCATAGACAACCTGCTCAAGGAATCAACAACAACATTAGCCTTACCTGGGTGGTAAAGAATACTCATGTCATAATCCTTGAGTAATTCTAATCACCTTCTTTGTCTGAGATTAAGTTCTTTCTGAGTGAACACATATTGAATGCTTTATGATCAGTGAATACATCAACATGAACACCATACAAGTAATGACGCCATATCTTCAAAGTGAATACTACAACAACCAACTCTAATTCATTGGTTGAGTAATTCTTCTCATTAACTTTCAACTGTCTAGAGGCATAAACTATAACTTTTCCATTCTGCATTAACACACAACCCAAACCAACTTTAGATGCATCACAATACACCACAAAACCTTGAGTACCTTCTGGTAAGGTCAAAACTGGGTAGTAGTCAACCTCTTTTTCAATTCCTGAAAGCTTTTCTCACAAGCTTCAGACCATTGAAACTTCATTGTCTTCTAAGTCAATTTGGTCAAAGGAGACGAAATGGACGAGAACCCCTCTACAAACCTTCTATAATAGCCATCCAAACCCAAGAAACTCATAATATCAGTTGGAAATGTGGGTCTAGCTAATTCTGCACTGCCTTAATTTTCTGAGTATCAACTTTAATTCCCTCTCCAAACATAATATGGCCTAAAAATGCCACAGACAAGACAACTCACACTTAGAGAACTAGGCATACAACTCTCTATCTTTCAAAGTTTGAAGAACTATTCTGAGATGGCTAGCATGATCTTCTTTATTCCTTGAGTAAATTAGTATGTCATCAATGAAGACGATAACAAACATATCTAAATAAGGTTTGAAAACTCTATTCATAAGGTCCATGAACGCTGCTGGTGCATTAGTCAAACCAAAGGACATGACCAAAAACTCATAATGACCATAACGGGTCTTGAATGCTTTCTTTGGAATATCATATTCCCTCACTCATAACTGATGGTAGCCAGCTCTGAGATCTATCTTAGAGAAACAGGAAACACCCTGAAGCTGATTGAAAAGATCATCAATCCTTGGAAGAGGATACTTGTTCTTGATGGTAACCTTGTTCAACTGACGGTAATCTATACACATCCTCAGGGAACCATCTTTCTTTCTCACAAATAAGACCGGTGCGCCCCAAATTGAGACACTTGGTTGAATGAAACCCTTATCTAAGAGATCATTTAATTGCTTTTTGAGTTCTTCAACTCTGCTGGTGCCATTTATATGACGGAATAAATATGGGATGAGTATCTGGAAGAATATCGATACCGAAGTTTATTTCTCTCTCAGGAGGGACTCCGGGAAAATCATCAGGAAAGACTTCTGGAAACCCTTTTACTATTGGGACTGATTGGATAAGAGGTATCTTAACACTTTGAGTCATTAACTCGGACTAAGTGGTAGACACACCCCTTAGAAACTAACTTCTTTGCCTTAAGGAACAAAATTAAATGACCCTTAGGCACTGCTGAACTGCTTTTCCACTCTAAGACTAGCTCATTTGGAAACTGAAATTTGACAACTCGAGTTCTATAATCAACTGAGGCATAACAGGCATGAAGCTAATCCATACCAAGAATGACATCAAAATCTACCATGTCTAACTCAATTAAATCAGTCATGGTACTCTTGTGATTGACGACGAAAATGGGACAATCACGATAGACTCTTTCTGCTAGAATAGACTCACCAACTAATGTAGAAACATTGAATGGTTCACTAAGTTACTCAGGAATAACATCAAAATTCAAAGAAATATAAGGAGTTACAAAAGATAAACTCTCTCCTGGGTCTAGCAAAACATAAATAGTAAAGTCAAAGACTTGAATCATACCAGTGATAACATCTGGCGAATCCTCTTGCTCTTGGTGACTGTTGATATCATATAAGCGGTTTGTTCCTTCGCCAGTATCGAAAGTACCTCCTCTAGGTGCATCTTTGTCTGGTGGAGCAACCAAAGAGGACTGGGCTCTATTGCCCCCATTACCATTTCCCTGCTTGTTCTTTGGACACTCTCGCATGGAATGCCCATTCTCACAACACTTGAAGAAACCAGTGGAGCCCTCACGACAAGTACCTGAGTGGTTCCTACCATACTTGGCGCATGCATGAGGCTTACTACGCCCTTGTGCCATACTACCCTGAGAATAAACATGTTTAGCTATGAAGTTCTGATTATTGTACTGACCTTTGTTCTTAGGTGTAGGTGCACTAGCAGATGATGGAGCATGTCCCTTATGTTTCTGTTGGATGACCGGTTGGCATTACTCTTAGGCTGCCCGAACTCATTACCTGTCTTGACTCTCTTATTCTTAAACTTCTCTCCATCCCTCAACTTTTCTTCCTCTACCTGCTGTACATATAGCATCAACCTCGAGATATCCATGTCACCTATCAGCATTGCGGCTCAACCTTCTTTACTCGACAGACGAGCCAACCAGCAACAAACAAGCTTATTCTACTCCTCATGTACGCAACCATTTTCGGAGCATAACGGGACAATTGGGTGAACTACAACCCATATTCATGAACACTCAAAGAATCTTGCTTAAGTGTGAGGAACTCACGTACCATGGCCTCTTTCAATTCTCGGGGAAAGAAACTCCCTAAGAAAGCTTCCTCAAAATAGGCCCAACTCGCAGGTGGTGCATCCTCAACTCTACTCTCTATTCACCGATCAACCCAAGTCCTAGCGACATTCTTTAGTTGATATGCAACGCTCTCTTAGTGTCAGCAACATGCATCACATCAAATACCTTTTTCAGTTCCTCAACAAAATTTTCTAGATCCTCTGCAGTGCTCGAACCCGTGAAACTTGGAGGGTTCATCCTTAAGAACTTACGAATCCTTGAAGTGTCTCTTCTTGTCGAGTTCCCCTTTGCTGCCCAACTTGGTTAGTCACAACCTGACTTAGCATCCGGATAGCCTCATGGAACTCAACATTAGTGACTTCCCCTTGCAGTTGCACTTCAGGTGCATTCGGTAACTCTTGCTCCTCAACATTCCTCCTAGCTGGACGACCCCTGACTTCTATTCATGGAGAAATGATTATCTGAAAACACGCGCAAACACGATTTAGAAGGAAACATTTTAGAGATCAAACTCTAACGCACGAAATAAGTGTGAAAGAAGTGAGAAATTTTTCTAAATGTTGCAACCTCCTAATTATAGATGTGGCGCGCTTCACACCTATAATTAAGACTCTACAGACACAGATTCATAAACTCCCTAGGACTCTTGAACTTTGTGCTCTGATATTAAGTTTGTCATGGCCCGAGCCTATACCTCGGACGTGGCTAGCACTCGAAAACCATTGCTGGTCCCAAGCGAACCGTTGGCCTGACTTACTTACTGAGTGGAAGACTATATTCATACTTATAATGATCAACACTATACTCACTTGAATAAATAAAATACTGAGAATGCTTAAAAGTCAAACATTCAACTTGGCCAAAATGGCAACTCAAGTCTTAACATAAGATGAAATGAAAAGACTAAAGAACTAACATTTGACTGTCTATGAAGCCTCTAGAACAACTGAGATGGATGTCGGGAGAAATCCCATGATATCCTAATGAACTAATGAAATAACTGAAAGCAATAAAAGAAGTCCTCTGGAATGCAATGAGGCTCACCAATTGACTTTGGTGTGCTCACTAGATCAACGATGCGCTGTATGCCGATCTTAGTTATCTTTCTCTCCATCATAATACGATGCAGGCCAACTGGCATCAGTACATTGAATGTACGAGTATGCGAGTTGGAATGCTAAATACAACATAGGCTTGAAAAGAATTTGAAAGAAACTGAAGAACTTACATGACTCAACTCAACTCAACATAACTGAATTCATTTTAATATAAATCAGTTTAAAACAAATGCAATATAAAGAAAAGTTGTTTAAAACATGATGTCAACTCTGTGTGTATGCAAAAATATGTATAACTCTGAAATGTATGTAAAAATACAAATACCGTGTATATAAGAATACAATAACTTCTGTGAGAGTTTCTCTAACCGACAACCATCACGTAAGAGCTATTGTGATGATACAACATTTTACCTCACGCTGCCAGGGCCGTCCTATACCTTTTCGGGGGTATAGAACCTGAAATACTAAGTGAATCCACTAGTCTATGCTAAAAAGCACTAAAGGAATCATCTAAAAAGTATGACCCTTTTCTACCCATGGTGGCTACATGGTTTATGGGGTCTGTGAGTTGTCTGAACTCTGCCCCATATCGGTGCTCAATACTACTCCCAAAAATAATATAATATTAACTCTTATGTTTTAAAAGCATACTTCTTCTGTGATGTGAGATTAGTGCTCAAAAACTCAGCTCAAAGGCTATCTTGGAAATCAAAGTTTCCCCTCTTGCTTCATTTAGAAAACGATTACTCTTTTCTGAAAACTAGCCCGAAGGCTCTTTGGAAATCGAGGTTTCCTTTCTTGTTTAAATGTGAAAACATTTAAAACCCTTTGGGAATACATAGTCCTCATATACTTTTGAAGAAATTAACTTCAAGCTTTACTCTTTACTTAACTCAAAACTTAAGTCTTGAAACAAAGTTAAAACGTTTGCAAAAGACTTTTGGAAAACTTTAAGAACTTCTCTAGACTTTGATCTTAACTGCTCTTGACTTGACTCTTAACTGGTCCTTGAATTGACTTATGGATTCAAGGATTTTGATTTGTGATAGGAAGGATCATATGATGTTTAGGAATGATCTTAAATAGCTAAACACGAGAAAAGTCACGAAATCACCGTTTTGGAACAAGTCCGCGATGCGGTGGTGTTTTAAATTATTACTCACAAAATTAAATTTTGAGACAGAGGAGTCCGTGTCTTAACCGCGACGAGGAGAAACCTTTTGGTCACTGGGGGAGCAAGTCCGCGACGTGGACTTGCGTGCCAGATCACACTCGCCTTTTTCCCTCTCCGTTTTACAACCCCAATTTGCCTAAATTCGAATATTTTTCTCAATAACTCTTTATATTCAGATACTCAGCATATGTACCTAAGAACCTAACTCAAAACAACTCTATAATTCGACTCAAAGATCTCAGAAACTCCTCAATTCATTCCAATTCAAGAGCAACATTCAAATTCAAGAATACATGTCAAGAACATCAACTTTCAAACTCTTTTAGGACAAATTTCGCTGAACTAAACATTCTTGACGCGTGGGTGAACGAACCCAACGCTATGAAAGACTCACATACCTTGTATGATGAATTCCTTGGCGAATCCACAACCAAAATTGATCGTTCTTGGCGAACCTTGAGCTTTTCCTCTCCTTTCTCCAAGCCCTAGCGCGAATTTCCAATTGACTAAACTGATCTTCTTATGATTAGACCTTTAATTAATTCACTAAAACGAATTAAATTAATTGGGTAAGGAAAAGACTAAATTACCCTTCCAAAAATCCGGATTAGACTTTCCTTAATCCAACAACCCAACTTCCAAAGGGCATAACTTACTCATACGAACTAGGAATTGCGCAAACTCGGCGGCGTTTGAAAGATCATTCCAAGAGCTCTCCAATCATATCTGAGAATACATTTAACTCATCCTGATCTAGGAGTTATGGCTGTTTGAAGTTGACCAAAACTTGACTTTTCCTACCTTAAACAAATTTCCAGATTTTCATTCTTTTCAAAAATAACTATTTATAATTATTAGCTTCTTCTTAGTTATTTCAACTTGCGAGGTGTTACAGCACTGAAGCTCACCGATGGAATGAACATGAAAATATGTCATAATGCTATACATAAAATAAAAACCACATAATAATTCAAGGATATAATTGAAAATAAGCTTCTTGGAGAGTCTTAAACCACACACAAGATTAGGTTGGAAATAATGAACCATACACTTGATAAAAAATAGTCTCTGCATTACTAATCCTTACATTGCTAATCTCTGCATTATCACTCTTTTACCGAACGACCTCTTAGTTCGTTAGGACCAATCCCTCCAAAAATTATTTCAATAATATTTGAGTTGGGTAAAAGAGCCTAAATGGTGTTAAAGGTTGTAGTCTTTAATTGTCGAGTCGCCATTGGTAATAAGGTGACATAATCACCTAAAATCTTATCATGAAGTGATAAATATTTCTTCATTTTTAATCAAATACCTCTGGGTTCAAATTTTTAAAAATTGGATTGCTTTTAATAACGAGTGCTTTGTTTTTTGTCACGACCCAAAAATGGATGTGATGACACTCGTCTTATCCCACCAAGACAAGTCAGCCTAAAACCCAACCATTTCGATAAAGTGCGGAAATAAACCAAAATTTCAATAATAATTACTAATACGAATAACAAATTAAATCAATTTAATTCAATCCCCAAACTCTGGTTGACACGTGCACAAGCCTCTAATGTAAATACTAGAGTTGAAATAAAATACGCAAGTCTCAAATGACGTTGTCTTTCAAGTAAAAACAAAATCATAAATAGGAGTAAGAAGGTTCGTTGAGAAGACAAACAACTACCTCACAAATCTCCACAGGAAGCCTCAGAAATGAAGAGAATATAAGGTATCACGAAGAACCGGGTTCGTAACCTACAAAATATTGTAGAAGCAAGGGGTGAGTACCAAACCACACGGTACCCAACAAGTAAACTTCTTAACGCAAGGTAAGGGAACAGAATATGGGTACTCCTTACAACCCATCCGAACCTCCACAACTACAACTTGCATAAAATCAGCCCAACCTAATAGTTCACAATTTACATAACACCCAACTCAACAATAACACTTTAACAAATTACATATCCTTAACAACAAATTCAGTGTCCATCAATCATAAGTTTCACAGAAAGGCACTCACAAGATCAACAACACATAAGATCAAGTTCATCAATGATAAAAATGTGCAATGTGATGAAATGCAATGTCAAGTATATTGATGCATGTCTGACCTAATGATACACACCCGCTGTCTCTCAGTTCGGGACCCATGAGGGACATATCTGTCATCCATCGCGGCGCGCGATACGTTCCTCGAAATATAGTATCCATCGCGGCACGCGATACGTCCCTCGAAATGGTACATCATCTTATCACATAACACTTATCACAACCATGTCTCAGAACTAATGCTAATGAAATGTTCACACAAATAATGAGGAGATGACCATTTTAATATCAATGCACAACTTACAACAATACAACCGTGATACAACGTCAACAATTAAACAATAAGCATAAATCACACACCAGCAATTAATCACATTACCCATTTTCCATCATTAGAATTATTAAACATGGACAAGTCAACCCATCACCAATTCCCATTACTCCCAAACATATACCACAAGGAAATACACGAATTCCATACACTTAACAAGAGTTAGAAATTCACTTGCCTCAAATAACCGAACAATCACTCCGGAACTCGAGTCTTCCCTTTTCATTGAACTTCCAAATCAATGCAATCTATTCAAGTACATATTCACAATAAGATTTCGAAACTAACAACACTCACATTACTATAGGTTTAGCCTAGACCCAAAAACTCACCCAAATTCATAATCAAGTTTCTAAGTTTCAAGCCTAGGGTTAAGCTTCAACTTCTCCAATATCATAAGTCTAATGATATTCATATAATTCGGTAATCCAATATTTAATTATCTATCTCAATATATTAAATATTTAATTTATAATGTGATATTTAAAATAGGAAAAATTAACTATGAAATCTACTGATCACACAAATTCATGGCAGAACCATGAAAAACAGACGAAAAACCCATCAACTTGTCCATTTATGACAATGATTACATAATTTCATTAATAAATAATCACACCCACCTTATATTCAAACCAAATTTCCCTTCTGTTCAACCCCAACAACGTACTGACAATATTATTGTCTCTTTCTCTTAAAAACAAACAATTTCCAATCATATTCCTTTTTCCAAATCAAATTCTAATATAATATTATTATTATTATATATATATGCGCAGCAATTAATGTAGGCATATGAGAAATTGAAACTTCAGTTGAAGTTTTACCTGAAGCAGTTGGTAATTGGTGATGCCGTAACCCTTCGTCCGTTCCTTCTTTCTTTTGTTTATTTCTTTTCTGAATTAATTAGTACTAAAAGTGATAAATTTTACTCACTTATTTTATTAAATATAGGGTAAATGGTATAAGGCCTTAAATAAATTATCACTTTACCCCATTAACTATCGGTTAAGTCATTTATATACAATTACACATCAATTAATTAACTCACATTAAACGAATAGTTCAAAATTTCCAAAAATGACCTCTCATGTCATTACATTATCCACCACTAAAAATCATGTTCATCCTCGAACATAAAGTAAAAGAAAGTACATGGAGCTTCGAAAAGCTGAGGATATCTGGCAGGCATGTCAGACTCCACCTCCCAAGTTGCCTCTCCCATTGAACGGTGCTTCCACTGTACCTTTACTGAAGCAATCTCCTTGGTCCTAAGCTTTCGAACCTGCCTATCCAATATAGCTATAGGCTCCACCTCAAATGTCAAGTCTGGACCCAATTCCACAGAATCGAGTGAAAGCACATGAGATTCATCCGGAATATACTTCCGAAGCATAGAGACATGGAAAACAGGATGAACTGCCGACAAACTAGGTGGCAAGGCCAACTTATAGGCCACCACTCCCACTTGACTCAAAATATCAAAAGGTCCAATGAATCTAGGGCTAAGCTTGCCCTTCTTTCTGAACCTCATCACACCCTTCATGGGTGATACTCGGAGCCAAACATGATCACCCTCCATAAACACTAAGGGGTCGTTTGGTACAAACATTGATAATGCATGGATTAGTATGCAAGGATTAGTAACCCATGGATTAGTAATGCAGGGATTAGTAGTGCAAGGATTATTTTTTGTCAAGTGTTTGGTTCATTACTTTCCACTTAATCTTGTGTTTGATTTAAAACTCTACAAAAGAATTCTTTCCTATTATACCCTTGTGTTATTATGAGATTGTTTATTTCATGTAATTGAGTCAAGGTAGATAACCGGACCATAACACTACATTAATTTTTTTTAGAAAATAACAACAAAGAAAAAGAGTGTTATATAAATTGAAACAATTTTTTTTTCTTTTTTGTGCATAATTAATAACAAGAATTTAATACTACGCAACAGTTGAATAAAATTCATAGTAAAAAAAAATGCCAAATCTTTATTTATTTATTTTTACAATTTTTAATCTGTATAATTATTGTATATGGCAATCGGATGTTGACAAAAGAGTTTAAACTTATCAAAAATGAAGATCT
>JAJOOO010029142.1:0-17643 GCA_029582685.1 Solanum piurae
TGCTCAAGATGCTTTATGTGTGAGCAGAAAGCAGAAGTAAATAATCATTTGTTCATTCACTGTAAAGCAGCTTCAAAATTGTGGAATATGTTTTTGTGTATACTAGGGGTTAGCTGGGTGATGCCAAAGACAACCATGGAGCTCCTTAATAGCTGGACAAGAATCGGCAACAGAGGGAAAAGTGAAGATTGGTGGAAGACTATTCCAGCCTGCATATGGTGGACTCTATGGAAAGAAAGGAATGCTAGGTGTTTTGAAGGACAAAATGATAGTTTTCAGAAGATAGAAATGAAATGCTTAAGTCTTTTATTTTTTTGGTGTAAGCAAGAGTTGGTAGGGGAAAGCATAAAGATAGTCGATTTTAAAGGAAACTTGTAATTCTGTATGGCTTTTTTAGGGTGTGCCCACCACCCTGTGGGATGTAAGTTTCCAATTCATCATCCCTTGGATGATGAATTTTTTGTGAATATAAAGTTACCCTTGTCTCAAAAAAAAAACTAGAAGATTCCAAGGACTTTCCATGCAAATCCATGGAATCCTAAGGCCTTCCAAGGGATTTCTCCAAGTCTCTAGAACCTTCCAGTATGGACTAGCTTTCTTCCTATGTAAGGCTTCCACATGGATAACTTTATGCCACGTGGCACCTACGTGGCATGATAACATTGTGGGTCATCACACTTTACACCAAAAGTAAAAAAAGAGCTAGACGTTTTGAATCCCTGGTAACTCACAGTTACCAGCCAAAGCTTGCTTTCGATCCTATAGATCGTGGAACTTAGACCTCAGATGCATACTTATAATGTTTGAAACTCGTAAGACACCCAAGTAGCCTCATGGTAATAGCTTCATCGCCCAAGTCTAAGGAGGACTTGGTAAGAGAAAGGGACGAAATGTAGAGCTTCCTAAGAGAACATTTGCATATTGTCTTATTCGATTAAAAAAAAGTAAAAGATTAGTACACATCGGATAGGGGTTAGGTCGGATTGGTTTTTTTAATTGAATTTGTATTTATTATATTTAAAAAGTACATTAAAAGATCACCCATCAGAAGATGGATTTTCCAGCAAATGATTTTTGTGTTACTAAGGGCAAAATTTGTGATTTTTGTGTTAAAAAATATAGTTAACTGACTTTAGTGAAAAAGACTCATATTTATATGACCATCTATCAAACTTACCCATTTAGTTCCTCAATTAGAATAAATTGGAGTTCGAGTATCTAAATGAATTTCGCTGACAACTTTGAGGGGCCATAGATATATATTAAACTAACAGATAATAATAATTAAGTAGTGTTACCTTCTCAAAAAAAAGGATAATAATAATTAAGTTCCTTCCATTTCTTCCGCCTCTTGAAAATTGGTAGCTTAATTAATATTCATGAAATTAGTTAATCAAGTGTTACCTTCTCAAAAAAAGGATAATAATAATTAAGTTCCTTCCATTTTCCCATAGGTAATCAAGTGTTACCTTCTCAAAAAAAGGATAATAATAATTAAGTTCTTTCCATTTCTTCCATATCTTGAAAATTGGTAGCTTAATTAATAACTCATATGAAATAAGGTAATCAAAACCTCTATAAATACCCAAGTGCTTAACATTTTATTTTCATCACATTTTACATATAGTTGAGCATCACCTCATTAGGTTAGTTTAATTATTTATATTTCTTCACATTATTTGTTCCTATAAAAGTCGAATCTCTCTGTAACTACTTCATTTATGTGGATTTTTTTCAGTTGTTATAGAGAGGTGTAACAACTACATATTTTTCTGTTTTTCCTAGTGATTAATTAACTGTGGAAATGCCCTTGCCTATCCTATATATATATAACACAGTCACACATCTCGATATCTGCATCATCTATAATTAATTGTTGTTTTATAGAGATAAGTGTTATAGAGAGGTTTGACTTTAATAACTAATTATTTTCCCTTTTTTTTAACAATTATTTAACAGCAGAAATGGCTTTGAACTCTGGTGATGGTGGTGATCGGATGCGCGAGATCTGCACGGAGCTGGAAGACGTGCGCCACCACATAAGAGGGTTGGAGTTGCAGATGCGAGATGCTAGATCAGCACGCAACGTTGGAGAGTTTATTAGCCTGCTAGATAGGCGTGCTACTTATCTGGAAAGAGAAGCTGAGCTTGAAAAGGAACTCGAGACTAAATTTAACTTTTTTTACCGTAGGTTTCTGTAGTTGATTTTTATTTTCTTTCCTACATGTAGGAAGATTATAGGAATTGTAATAATAATTGAATGTTGGGAGAAAAACTGAAAAAGTTAATAAAGACAAGAGAATTTAATTCTCTTTGGATTTGAAAACCTACACCTAAATGATGTGTTTACTTTAATGTATATGTATGTTTTCCGCTTTCTTTATTAATTGTCTTCACAAGGTAGGGTAAGATTTGCGTACACACCAATTTCCATATGATCACGTAACTACCACTTTTTTCACAAAAATCACTTAACTACCATTTCTAACACAAAAATAACTGAACTTTTGAGTATACAAACACAAAAATCATACAACCTGAAAATACTTACTTCCCGGTGGATAACTCAATTTTTTTAAAAAAAATAAATTGATAAATAACAATTCAATTAAAAAGCATTGACCTAACTCAACCCAAAACCCATATGAAGAAAGTAAAATATTAAAAGAACGGAATAGAAGTACAGAACGTTCAGCGATCTCCACAACTACTAGCCCTTCTCACCCCCAACTAATATTTGCATTATCTTGTTTATATATTTCAAAGAAAGAGAAGGATAAAAAGTGTTAAAGAAATGACAGAAAATGGATAAAGTTGCCTAGAAAATAGCATCATGGAATCTCTGCCATATCAATTCAACGCATAATCAACTAAAAAAAATATTTATGCTAGACCATTTTTTATCAGAGTTGCTTTCTTTATTAATATATTTTAGGAAAAATCACTACAACATGAAAACATGATAGCATAAACTACAAATATCATTACACCAATAATAAAAAACATGATCTATAGAACAAATACTTTTAAGGCAACAAAAATGAAATTTAACACCCAGGGCGGATGCTTTTACGCCAGCGACTTACAACTCAAATTCTGGGCACAGCCCTATGGATCTACACCTTTCATTTTCACCCCGGAGTGTTTTTGGTACACCCCACACTAGGACTTCCCCCAAAATCACCTTTGAAAACACTGGTAGCAGGTTGCTCCATTTTACTAGGTGGATCTTCTTTTATCACTATTGCCTTCCCAAAGAAAGTTTCTTCCTAGAGCATCAATCTTGTTGACCACAATTACAGGATTAGGAACAAGGACAACATGTAAGGGGACATAACATCTAGGACAACATTAATGAGCACCAAGCTGCCTCCCAATGATAAGTACTGGCTCTTCCAATTGGAGAGTTTCTTCTCACACTTCTCCATTACTCCATTCCATATCTTCTTGGAGTTACGTTTTGCCCCAAAGGACCTTCCCAAGTAAACAGCAGGTAATTCTCCCCCCAGTATGTGAGCTTGTTCTAGCTAATTCTTGTAGATCTGGGACCATTCACTAGGTAAACAAGACTTTTATTCCAGTTAAGTTGATATTTTGTCCAGAAATAGATTCAAGGAGTACAAAAATTACTCTCAATAGCTTTTGTAGGTCTCTATCTGGACCACAGAAAATCAGAGTGTCATCAACATATTTTAGGTGAGATATTTCCACGCAACAGTCGCCCATTGATTAACCTTGAAGCCCCTAATCCAGTTGTTTTTCTGTGCCCTCTATATCATATCATCAGACCCTACATACATTGCTACAATAAATTAAATGGGGACAGTGGATCCCCCTGCCTAATGAAGGAAAGAACCCTGTTGAATTGCTTTTAACAAAACAGAAAATCTGGCTATACTAATGCAATATTTGATCCGCCTAATCCACCTCTCTCCAAAACTCATTTCTTCACTGAATCCGGCAGATAGTTCCAGATTATATGATCATAAATAAGCCTTTTCAATGTCGAGCTTGCATAGGATGCCAGGGGTCTTGTTTCTGCCTTGTGTCTACACATTGATTAGCAATTAGTGTTGCATCCATCATTGTAATCCTTTTATAAGGTCATTTGTTGTGCATCTACCAACCTTGCCACCACTTTTTTTAGCCTCTCATTCAACAGTTCTACCTCCTCAAAAAAAAAAAAAAAAAAAACACACTTCTGAAATAATTTTGTAAACACTCCTGACTAGCCTGATGGGTCTGTAGTTATTTAGTTCTTTGGCTCCAACTTTGTTGAGAATCATGGCCACAAAAGTTGCATTGAAGCTTTTTCCAAATATGCATTGCTCATGGAAATTCTGTATAACAGCTATGACATCTGTACTGACCACCTCCTAGCACCAAATAAAGAAATGTCAGAGTAACCATCAGACCCTGGGACTTTATCCCCTGCAACATACTTCACTGCTTCCCAATCCCATATCCCTTGTGGGAAAAATGATTTTTGAAGCATCTCATTATCCTCAACTGTTATCCTGGGCCAATCCCTCATACCACCTTGAGGCATCCACTCCTTTGTTTATGTGTAGAGGTTCGGGTAGAAAGACACTATCTCTTCTTTAATAATCTTTGGATCTCTTATCAGTACCCCTTCCACTTGCTACTGATCAATGTTGTTATACCTTCTGTGGTATAGGCTGCTCTATGAAAATAACTTGTATTTTGTACTCCCAACTTCAACCATAAAGCTCTGGATCTTTGTCTCCGTGCTTCTTCTTTATGTTTCACAATCTCTTCATATTCCATGGACAGGGATGTCTTGGTAAAATTTCATCAGAGAGACTCCTCTGATCATGAACTTTATCCAAGTCTTCCACTCCATGCTATTCTTTTTCATGCATAAGTACTATTGCTTGGTCTGCAGAAGTAAACACATGCTGGTTTTCTTCAACTTGCTACCCATCTTTTTCTTCTGAGTTCTCTGAGAACTATGAACTATATGCCTCGCAACAATCGCTTTAATCATTTGACTGCTTTGTGTCGTAGTATTAGCAGACACTTCTTCGATTAGTGGATCAGGCCTTTTATATAGGAAGGACTTCTTTGGTTTTTGATTCCAGCAGATTTTGAGCAAAATGATCGGGGGTTAAACGTTTTTTCCCCTCTGCTTTCCCAGGGCCTTTAGAAAAAGATAGCTCATGTCCACGTGGTAGGTCATGTTAGTTATAATTAAATCCTTATGCTTCCCTGCTGCTCACCACGTGCAGTGTCCCGCCTTTTTGAATACTGTAGGGTTCTTCTGTTATCCTTTGGCTTATACTTCTTTCATTCTTCTCCTCTCCCATCGAAACTCTGACCACCGCGTCGACTTATATCTAGATCTCCAATATTATGCCTTTAAGCACACCTTTGACAACATTGGCTCCACCATTGAAAGAAAATCTTGAAATTCATCCAGAACCAAGTTCCTTCTAGAATATGTACCGTCGATAGCTTCGAGGAGAGGTAGGGAATTATTTAATAGTCGCGTAGTCTCTTGTTCGTCAATATGTATTTCTACCTATTGCCTCATTTGCTTTGTATCTTGCTATTTTGTTATATTATTCTTACAATCCTGCTTCAGAAACATTTCTTTTGAACCGAAGGTCTATTGGAAACGGCCTCTCTACCCCACAAAGGTAGGGGTTAGGTCTAAGTACATCCGCCTTCCCAGACCCCACTTGTAGACCCCACTTGTGGAATTATACTGGATAAGTTGTGGTTGTTGTCGTTGATAGCTTTGAGAAGAAACGAGAAGCTATTGTAACCCATCTCAAAAATATATAGATGTATCTGCTTCCATATGCTACTCGCCCATCTGTGAATTTCCGACAGGATTGGGACGTCAAAGGTTGCTGTTGACAATTTTTCAACCAAACTTGCTGTGTGATTGTTCACTCTCAATATAAAGGATCTCCCCATGCCTGGACTTTTGCAGCTCCCATCTGTCTTGAGGCCCATCAGGACAGAATCCGAATATAAGAGCCCTGAATCTGTTGTCTTAAATGGTCTTGGTTCTGGATTTCTGGTTGACACCTTGATTTAATTGACCTATCAATCTATTAAGGCAATCTCCATCTACCCTGAATTAAATGTCATCTCAGGGACAATAATAATTGCTCTCTTCCTACCTTGAATGTTAATGATTGTAATGTACCGGCCATGACTGTTGTAGTTTCTTGCGCAGAAAGTGTCTTAAAAAATGGTCACAAAGTCTCCAACTTTTAACAGAATTCCCCTTCACCTACGATGCTTCCTTTAGTGTGTCACACAGCCACCTCATTGTCTTACTCTTGAACATTGTTGTTCTGATAAGATTATGGCCTCTCTCCATCCATTCTTACCATTCCCCTGATCTGGATCATTCCTAACAACTTCAGATGATCTGAAACCCACTGTGAAGTGTATTGTATTGATCCCCATGAAGATTTGTAATAAACAAACTATTCTTTGTGTGTCCTAATGAAGATTCCAGCTGTTGTACATGAAATGATGGAGCCTATAAAGGGTGTGTTAGAAAAGGAATAGGTTTATACAATCCTATTAGAATAGGAATAGGAATAGAAATAGAAATAGGAATACTAAATAGTATCCTACTTGGTAAAGGATTGTATTCTAGGGTCTACAAATAGGGTTTCAATGTAATAATGTACACAACAACAACAATTCAATAATATTTTTCTCCTATATTTCTCACATGGTATCAGAGCCTCTACGATCTTGGTTGAAAATCAAAGAACTTCCGTTGCCGGCGGGTGGCACCCATATATGTTGCCTGTCTGGCCAATGATTATGTTAGCAAAAGTTGGGTCACCATGTATCTTTCTGGTGACTATTTTCTCATATCTAATTTGTGTAGCACCATGTCATCATTTCGGTGACTACTTTCTTATATCTAATTTGTGTAGCACCGTGCCATCATTCCGGTGACTACTTTTTCATATTTAATTTGTGTAGCACCGTGCCATCATTCCGGTGACTACTTTTTCATATTTAATTTGTGTAGCACCGTGCGATCTTTCTGGTGACTACTTTTCATATCTAGTTTGTGTAGCACTGTGCCATCATTCCAGTGACTACAATTTTATATATAATTAGTGTAGCACCGTGCCATTCTTCCGATGACTATCTTTTTTTGCATATCTGATTTGCGTAGCACTGTGCATCTCTCCGGGCTACTTTTTATATATAATTTGTGTAGTACCGTGGATTTTTCCGAACTATTTTCTCATATCTGAGTTGCATAGCATCATGTGTCTATTCAGTGACTCCTCATATTTGATTTGCATAGTTCCATTCATCTTTCCGGTGACTCCTCAAATCTGATTTGTGTAGGGTTGTGCCATCATTCCAACCCTACTCGTATAATTTTTCTTTTTCAGTAGGGTCGTGCCATCAATTCGAACTATCCTATATAATTTCTATTTTCTAGTTGGATCATGACATCATTCGGACCCTACCCATATAATTTTATTTCTTAGATTGTGACCACTTTAAACCATCAAATCTAATACTCCGGCGTATGAGCATGTATCGACTCATCTATTGATTCCAATATGATCCACATACTTTATACTAGATTTTGAGCACTTTGCAGCTCAGGGGGAGCTTAGTAGCCTTGCATGTCGATTAAGTGAGTCGGTCTATGGTCTGAAATAGTCTTTGCAAGTTTGGTTTGGGAAGTTCAACATTGTAATTTTATCACTCCGTGTTTTATTGGCATTATGCATCAAATTCAGTATTTCATGAGAAGATTAAGCACATTGAGATTGACTGACATTATGTATCAAATCCAGTATTTAATGAGAAGACAAGCACATTGAGATTGACTGTCAATTTGTGAAGTCAACTGATCAACTTACAGATATCTCACCAAGCCCCTCATCGTTCCTCATGTTAATTACATTTGTAACAAGCTAGGTACATGAATTGTATGCACTAGCTTGAGGGGGAGTGTTAGAATAGGAATAGGTTTATACAATCCAATTAGAATAGGAATAGGTTTATACAATCCTATTAGAATAGGAATAGGAATAGGAATAGAAATAGAAATAGAAATAGGAATACTAAATAGTATCCTACTTGGGTCTATAAATAGGGTCTCAATGTAATAATGTACACAACAACAACAATTCAATAATATTTTTCTCCTATATTTCTCACAGGACACCTTGTCGATGTCATTCTGGTGAGACTTCTTATTTCTTTGATAAGTTCATTCAAGTGGAACTTTGTATCTTATACGGATCAAAAATAGTATTTTATTCTACTACTTTCCATGAGCACAGTTGGGCCTCTATCCCTAAAGTTCTAAATTTCAAAAAGCCATTGGGACCATACTGTATGCAATCAAACCAAATTGTTCTCCTACGGAGACACGGTGAATTGGTCTCTATCTCAAATTTAACTTCACCTACATACATCCAAACAAATATATGCAACTATAACTAGAATGCCAGATTATGTGGGTATTAGGTCCCTTAGCCGAGCTACTTGACTCCCTAATTAGCAACGGTAAAAACAAAAGAGCAATCTGCAAACCTGAAGAATTGTTCTTCAATGAATTATGCAAAAACAAATGATGGCATCGACAAGTACGAAGTTTGGTGACTACGGCTTCTTCAGTTAGGCCATCCTCCACAGAGTAAGTCTTCATAGTCTCATAAACAGAGATAATGCAATACCCCTTCGCTGAACGGGATATTCCTGTACCCACCAAATAAGAATCTTAGTTTGTGATTTGCAAGTGAAATTTCTTTATCTTTCATAACTAATAAATATGAGGTGCTAATGAACAAAAAAAATGTTTGCTACTTAAGTGATCAAGGGAGCAGTCACTAGTCAGTAGAATAGGACTTCTAGCATAGGAAAGCTCTGAATTATAAAATCTTGGAATGAAATGGGTCCAAATGGAGAGGAACAGATAGTGATGATTCATGTGTGCCTAGGAGGGTGTGTTTTTTTACTTGGCTAGCCACTAGAGGGGTTATTTTGACAATGGAAAATCTTAGAAAGCAGAAGGTTGTCTGCGTCAATCGGTCTTACATGTGCAACGAGGCGGGCGAGGATATGGATCACCTTCTTCAACATTGCGGTCTTACCATAAGATTATGGTGGGATATGTTTTGATGATTTCTCACTCCTTGGACAATACCAAGAACCGTGAAAGATTTCGATGCTCAGTTGGACGAGCGGGAGGAGGAGGAGAAGCCAAAGGACTTCGAACGTGGTTCTAATTGCATTAACGTGGGTTGTTTGGAGAGAGATAAATAGGAGAGCTTTTGAAGGTGTAGAGTCAAGTTTCTTGCAGTTGAGGAGTAGTCTCCGCTCCCTTATTTTCTTTTGGTGTAAACAGAAAGTTCCTCGTTGAATAGAGGATTGGGTGGAGTTTGCAGGGTATCATATCTTTTGGTATAACCTTTGTATAGGCCGTTTTGGTCATGTTTATGAATGAGAATACTTTTGCTTGATTAAAAAAAAAGTCTACCCAAATTAGCTTGGAGAGATTAGTTGCTTGCCATATTCTGGCTTTTAGCTGGAGAATAAGTGGTCAACAGTCATGACAGAGGTCAAAGTTGGACAGTGCATTTGCTGGGAAAATATTGATAAACACAAGGTCAGCATTATGACTACTGAAAAAAGTAAGAAGTCAGGCTTGGACATAAACAACTTGCAATCAGAACCAAATCAACCAATGACTCTCTGCTTGCAAAATTATTAACATGTTCCATGCATGGGCAGCAATTATTTAGCTTTAAAACTAAATAGCAAAAGAAACCAACTTAAGCAAGAAAAATTTGCTCTGTCATACCAACAACAGGCATTGGTTCTGGAAAATCAAGATCTTGATCATCTCCAACAAGGCCAAAAACATAGGGACTGCCTGGATGTGCATGCCTAAAATATTGAGAACAATTCAATTGTAAGACGCCACATATTAGGATCATTCAGCATCCTTTCTAAGAGTATAAAAATGTTGGTGATGTAGACCTTACGAATATGTAAGATACTTTGGTTATGCTAGCATGCTGAAAAGCTTTACTCATTTCTCACAACTAATATTTTTGCATCTTAGCAGACATTAATTAGTAGATTCAACTGACATGGAAAAATCCAAGTGATATAAAAATAAAAACTGTATAATTGCACCCACAAATAAAATTGTACTTATAAGAAATCTTGAGCTATTCATAAGTAATTACCCTGATATAAATCGGCTCTTACGAGCACGAGCTTGAGTTGGACCCTGAACTTCCTCCACGACACACTACAAATGCAAACATTACACAGCTGTACAAATTACTAAATCTGTTTTGTGCATGACTAAAAGGAAGTGAGGACAGAGAGGCACTTGAAGCTATATTTGGAAAAAAGATTAGGAGGGAAGAAGTAGGAAGATATCAAGTCAAATGGTCGAAAGAACATCATAAGAAATTAGCACTTCAAGACATTAATCAGATCATAACTTCACTAACAAAAGACATCATTTTAATTCTTCAAGAGAAAAAGACAACTCTGACAAGTTCATTAACATACCAATATAAATTTCCACTTCACCTCTCATGTATTAGATATATATAAGAACTTATCCAACAAAAGGGTTAATGAAAGTTCCAACTGACAGTTTGGGGATGGCACTAACCACAGAGAAACCATTACGTGTGAGATCATCCAACGTCTGTCTTAGATTCTGCAAAAAAGAACAAAAAATGACACAGTTTACATGACAACGAGAGAAGGAATAAAAGTAAATAAATACCATAAATTTATCTTGAAAAAACAACTTAGGGACATCAGAAAACTCAGCATACTCTGCTGGCAGTTTCTTGGGTATAATTGTGCAGGAAGATGACAGAATAGAAGTGCACAAATTTTATTTTATGTCGATATTGAATAGGAACCAATTCAAGGAAATAAGGCAGTCAAAGGTATTTTCACTCAACGAGCTTCAAAAAGAGGGAACCAGTTATGCTTGAAAGTATTAAAAAAAAGTAAAGGCAAGGAAATAAAATGAGAAAATCAAATGATCCCCTATTTCATTGGCATATTAACAGCTTAGACATAACTAAGAGCTTCTTAACCCTGTTAAAGGAGGTAAAGAAAACAAATCCAGCCTCAAGCTTGGTTTACATGGTCACAAATCTGGTTCACAAGAGAAATCGGTTCTGAACCCTACATTAGCATGGAGGTCCATTCATGCAAAATATGTAATCCATGTAATGTATAAACCTTTTGAACGGAAAATAAAAATAGAAAAAATATATATATAAAAAGAAAATGAAAACAGTACCACAACCGGACAACCAGCTTTTGGTATACTATCTGAGCGCAGGCCACCAAATGGATTTAAACCAGCATATTCCACAAGAATACAAGCATCAAATCCAATTGCTTCATAAAAATCACCTACCTGGAAAGTCAAAGAAGAACAAGAAGCACTCTTCATTGATTTTGATCACAACAGTCCTCATTAATTGAGGAACTGATATGTGACTTTCAAGCACATTTAAAAGAAGAGTAGATGAAAGCAGTAAAACCATACTCTACAGAGCAAAATTTCACGTGGAAATTTTGACTTGAACTGCAACATCTCTGAGTTAAGTGTTCCCTCTTTAAGACTGATAAATTAACAAAGGTACCCTTTGGTAAAAAAATTGAAGTAATAGACAGACAAAAACACAAAGAGACATAAGCATATGATAAATTTACAAAGGTAGCCTTCAGTAAAAAACTTGAGCAATATGAGACGAGTAATAGACAGACAAAGACACAGGGAGACATAAGCATATGTATACACATGTGTAAACTTTTACATGTCTGTGTGTAGACCTGACAGTTAGTAGTCTGTACATAACTATTTTTTGCTTCTTGATAAGGTCAAACTTGAACTGTACCCTACAATTGTTTTTTGGATGAATTTGTTGCAGCCTGGATTCATTTTGCTTTTAAACACTCCTTTACTTGACTAACTGAATTTAAATACACCCCCGATCTTGCAACATGAGTAAAATACATCCCTAAATTTTCGCCAAGTTTAGAGGTGTTTTCAACACTCCTCTCGGCCTTTTATTAAGAGTCTTATGCTCCTACAAGAGTTTGAGACCACTTACTATGTCATGTTGTATATCGGGGGTGTATCTAAGTTTAGCTAGTCAAGTAGAGGGGTGTTTTTAACGCTGTCAACAATTCGTACGGAACTAATAATTTGCAACAAGTTCAAGGGTGTTTTCAATATTTTTCCCTTACTATATTTATGTCCATACGAGTCTAGGCAGAAAAATTCAGCATGACAAAATTGAAATACTTAGATATTGGAGTTTGCATTTTCACAACTCAACAACTCATTTCTGACAAGATTATATCTATATGAGGATATTAAACCATGAATGTGCAAACAACAAGAATATCAATAAGGAAAAACGAGGAGATCTCAAAGAAAGTCTAAAACTTTTCTCAGCGGAGTTTCAGATTCCAATCTATAGAGGAAAATGTTAGAATAGGAATAGGTATATACAATCCTACTTAAATAGGAATAGGAATAGGAATAGGAGTAGTAAATAGTATCCTACTTGGTAAAGGATTGTACTGTAGTGTCTATAAATAGGGTCTCTCTGTAATAATTTAGATACAACACAATTCAATAATATTTCTCTTATATTTCTCATAGAATAAACTAAGAAATACAGAAAATCTATTCATGTAGATTTACAAATTAAAACCTGTAGTTGAGTTTATGGAGAAAAACAAAGAAATTCTCCCAGAACCCTTCTCTTTTTTTTTCCTTTTGAAATGGTAAGGATTGAGATTCACCCAAAACCCATGATTAAACTCTTCTCTGAATTGGAAGAAAAACTAGTTAAAAGATTTCCTAAAGGAAGGATCAAAAGACAACATGAAAGAACTAACCTTCCATTTCTCAAACTCGGATCCACACCCAGCAAGTTACAATATGTAAGCCTCTTAGCCAGTAGAACAGAAGAAGGCTTTCTCAAGAATTCCATTCTCTAAAACATAAAATCATGGTGGCATAGCAATATACACTAATTAAACAATTGTTTGCACTTGTTAAAAAAAGGAAAAGAATCACATATTTAAATTCTGCAATAAATCAACCCAGTCATGAAGAGAGTAGACAACCTCTTTCCACCACATAATATTAACATAGTCTTTTTCCTCTGGAACACTTTTTGGTTGTTTGAGTTTTTTTGCCGTTGTGGCAAAAAACTTCCGCTCCTTCAAGCAACGTATCTGCTCTCGGCACCTGACACTCAACGGGTGACAGAAATTGCAAACAAAATTTATTTGGATCCAGAAATTTGTCATCAGTAGTTGATATGAGAGTTATATGAAATAATTTAATCAAAAGAAGCACATATAATCTAATCCCGAAACTTAGAATGATAAAAAGGAACTTCCTTATTTCACAAATATCTTAAGTGCGTCCAACTCGCAACAACCTGTAGGCAAGCACTATGTATGCCATCAACCATAAATCATTGATTATTCCTCTATTTAAGAATTCTCAGTTAACTATCAAATATACAAGAAAAACTCTGATCCTCTTTACACCTTAAAGCCTTCTACTTCTACTTATTCAGTCCTCAAAGCTTTATCTTTCCATAAACCATTTAAAGAACATCACAGGTGCAGTAGCTATCAGTGATTCAGCCTCAAACTGATATAAAGACCTAGATGCAGTTTCAAGAAACCTTCTATAACTTGTCCAAAATATGAAAGATGCAGGCTTTAATAGTGCATCAAGCCCAAACAAGACAGTATCAAAACCACCAGGTATGAAAGTTTCAGAAATTATAAACACGGAAGAGAAAGCTCCTAATTCCATGGCTGAAAGAGCAAATTTTCAGTTAATAAACTAAACCCCCGCACAGTGGCGGAGCCAAAAATTTTATTAAGGTGTACAAGAATAATGGTGTGTGGCTGTCAAAAAAAAAAAATATTGTGCTATTTGGGGTTCGAACCCGGAACTTCTTCATTTAAATGGACACCTATTACCACTACGCCAAAAGCATAACTTTTGACAAGGGTGTCCAACTTTAAATATATATCCTTTAAATGTAGAATTTGACAAATATATACAACTTAATTTTCCAACAAAGGGTGTCCAACTAGCTCTAGCTACGCCCCTGCACCCCGCTAGTAACTAGGATTGGAAGGGATTAGATAATCTATCAGATGCGAAATCGGTTATATTAGAAGAGAGAGTCATTCGCTTCTTATATTATTCATCTATTTATTTATCTTATCTTGTAATGCACCATTGAGCCTCAAATCGAGTTTATTCAAATCTCTGCTCACACGGTGCCTCAAGGAGAACCTGAAACTGATTGTTACTTCACAACAAGAAGCATACAGAGCATTCACAAAGAAATGGTGTACATGGAAGGAATAAAGCAATGGTGAGAGACTACTCAACGAGTGATACCTATCTTACTTTCCCTTTTTAAGACAACAAAGATTATAAAGTCACCCTTATACAAAAGTAATGCATCAAGTATGGGATCACATCAGCTGCTACTCTTTGATAGCCTCGTCAAATAGGAGAGTTAAGGGTTTCTGGTAGATAAATTTTTTTCAATATAGAGAGAGCTCTAAGTTCTTAGTATGAGTCGGCTTATTTACAGTTAAATGGAAAAATGAGATTTAGTAGGATCACCAAGCTAGCAGATCGGAAAGGGTTGTATGAGTGTCCTACTCCTGCGTGAACTTTTTGAAAATGAATCACCTGCACTTTTTCTTAATTTAGAAAGTAACAAATTTGATTAATGTTTGGGCAAGAAAGGTGCCACATACAACACCATACTATTGTAATGATTCACCAAAAATGTTCACCGGCTACCTTCCAATAGTACTATAACTTTTGGAAAAAAGGGTTGAAGCAGCATTGGCGTGAGGTGGGGGCCAAATTTAGTGTATCCTTCATTAATGCTTTTGATCTATCTAAACTCCAGAAAACTCCATTGGTCTGAAGTAGAAAAAGGTGGAAGCTTGGGCAGAACTAGTCACCCTGACGTGAAAGTAGCATGATTAGGTGATTTTCCACATATATCGGAACTAAGAAAGGTATGTTTTTTCACTTGGCTAGCTACAAGGTGAGTGATCCTGACAGCGGAGAATTTGAGGAAGAGAAAGATAACTAGTGCCAGTTGGTGTTTCATGTGCAAAGAATTAGGTGAAGATGAATCACCTTCATCTACATTGTCGGATAGCTTCTTGTTTATGGTGGGAAATTCTGGATGGTTCATCCTTGAGTGGGTGATGGCGAGCACTGTGAAAGAAACAATATTATATTTTATTTTTTGAAAATGGTAATGTTGTACTCTTCAGCATTAAGGATATGCTGGTGACCTGCAAACAGAGGGGAACAAAAGAAGAGAAAAAAAAAATACTTACAAGGATCCTAATAATTCTACAAGGCATGAGATGTTGCTCCTCTAGCATTTATGTGGATCACATAGCAAGAGAGGAATAGAGGAGCTTTCGAGGGAGTAGAGAAAGACTTTGTTTACTTGAAGAATAGCCTGTTTTCTCTTATTTCTTTTTGGTGCACCCATAGGATTCCTACATGCATAGATGAGTGAGTGTTATTTGTAAAAAAAAACATGTCCTCTTGTGAGGTTTTCTACTTTAGGTATACTTCTTGTATACAGGCAAGCTTTTGCCCTTTACTAATAAAATTTATTACTTTATCAAAAAAGAAAGTAGCATGACTATGTGTCAATTTTAACAGTGAAATCCAACAATTTGAAATAAAGAATGACAGCGAATTCAATTAACTTTCTCACTTCCAATTACAGAAGTGAATTTTCAGGTACTAAAGATTGAAAACATCAACCTTGATGAGCGCACATGGAACCGCTGTTCAGAACCTCTGTATCCCTGTTTCTTGTACTCAAAATAAGCGCAATTAATTTCAAAAAGATTTACTGCATTTGGTTCCTATTATTGATAACCTTACTGCATTTGGATCCTCTTTCAACTTCACGAAGCAATGAGTCCCTCCTCTCAAAATCCACGATACAGTCTCACACCACCACCACCACCCCACATCCTCACAAAACACCTACCTAATAAAAAAGGGTACTAGTTGGTAGATCAAAAAATAAAAATGGTACTGCCCTCATTTATGCATCAGAGATTAAAGCCAATTTTTTTACTAAGGGGTTCAAAATATGAAGAAGTAAACCCACGAAGAATTCAAAGGCAGTTCAATATCCACTATATATACATAAAAAAATAATTTTAATCATGTATAAATAATGTAATTTTCCGCCAAAGAGGTTCCGATAAACCCCTGGGCCCTTACTATCTCCGCCCTTTCTAAAGCTTAAGCAACTTAACTAATAGGCACCAACAAGAGTTGTGGTGGAGTGGTAAGTACTCCTTCATCCATAACCAAAGGTATCGGGTTCGAGTGTCCTGGTTACAAAGTCGACTTTGTTAGGAAGAGCTTTATCAACGCAGGTACCGAACACTGAATGGGAAACCAAAAGAGAAAAAAAAAAAAACTTAACTAATAGGCTTCACTCAACTCTCCAATACAAACACACAAAGAAGAAAACAAAACAAGATATTAGGGCCTCTAGGTTTTCCTACAAATAACATATACAAGAAAAAGAAAAATCACATCTTTTTCAAACAAGATAACAAGTTCTTGCCTTCTGAACTTCCACAACCACCCCACCCTTAACTAACCCAACAATTAGTGATCTTTTCTCCAAACACAGAAACAAATACATAAAAAGCTTTCAACTTTATGCAAGAAGAAAAATCACATCTTTTTCAAACAAGATAACAAATTCTTGCCTTCTGAGCTTCCACAAACCACCCCACCACCCCACAAGATAACCCCGCAATTAGTGATCTTTTTCTCCACACCAAGATACAAATACATAAAAAGCTTTAAACTTTATGCAAGAAAATGGAAGAACTTACAGAGTATGTGGAGAGAAAGAGAAGAAACGCCGGCGAAGTGGTGGACGGAGGAAAAGGGACAGTGAACGCCAACGGGGAACTGAAACGACAACGTTTTTCGCCGTAACCCAATACATTGCTCGATATCAGTGCACACTACACAGTGGCTGTGTGTATTGTTCTTCCCGGCAGAGAAAGGTGTACTTTATATTATTTTCAAAAAATAAACTCTGTAGGAATTACAATTAAACATTAGGGAAAGAATGTTAGTAGATATTGGTATTTGGGACAGATTAATTACTTTTAGAGTCGAGCTAATTACATAGTAGTATGAAATTTTGTTTAAAAGATCTTAATAATTAATCACATTGAAAATAGTGAATCTCATTCTAAAAGGATGTTTTCCTTTCAATAGATTGTTCCAAGCAAAGGAAGGTCTGATTGTTCTATCATTCTCTTATCGTCTACCTTTTCATCTCTAAGTAATGATGTTTCAAATGTGTTTTATTGCAATCATTTCGATCAATTATTCTTTTTCTGAACCATTAATAAGGGATGATTGGAGACAATGACGTATGTATTCTTTTTTTTAAAATGGTGTTGATATTTATAAAAGGGGAGTCATCTCTAAGTAATGGTGTTTCAATGTGTTTTATTGCAATCATCCGGTCAATTATTCCTTTTTTGAAC
>JAJOOO010029143.1:0-11126 GCA_029582685.1 Solanum piurae
TGGAATGGGCGGCCTGGGTAAGACAACACTTGCTAAAGCGGTTTACAATGATGAGAGAGTGCAGAAACATTTTGTTTTGAAAGCTTGGTTTTGTGTTTATGAGGCATATGATGCTTTCAGAATAACAAAAGGGTTACTTCAAGAAATTGGCTCAACTGACTTGAAGGTTGATGACAATCTTAACCAGCTACAAGTCAAATTGAAGGAAAGATTAAAGGGAAAGAAGTTTCTTCTTGTTCTGGACGATGTGTGGAATGACAACTACAACGAGTGGGATGACTTGAGAAATGTTTTTGTACAAGGAGATATAGGAAGTAAGATCATTGTGACGACACGTAAAGAGAGTGTTGCCTTGATAATGGGAAATGAGCAAATTAGCATGGACAATTTGTCTACTGAAGCCTCTTGGTCTTTATTTAAAAGACATGCATTTGAAAACATGGATCCTATGGGACATCCGGAACTTGAAGAGGTCGGAAAACAAATTGCAACTAAGTGCAAAGGACTGCCCTTAGCTCTGAAGACGCTCGCTGGCATGTTACGCTCCAAATCAGAGATTGAAGAGTGGAAACGTATTTTGAGAAGTGAAATATGGGAGCTGCCACACAATGACATATGTCACGCCCCGAGCCTACACCCTGGGCGGGACCGGCACCCGGAGACCATTGCTGGCCCCAAGCGAACCCTTTGCCTGGCTTTCTTAACTCAGCGGAAACCTAACTCAACAGAATAACTCAATGCCATGCAAAGACATAAAACAACTTAACTGATGAAATCTGGCCGAAAAGGGCAACTCGAGTCTCAAAATAGAATATTTACATATATACATAGATGAGAGACTCAATACTAACTGACTGACTGTCTATGAAGCCTCTAAAATACTGAGATGGATGTTGGGACAGACCCCTCAACACCCTAATTAAACAAAACTAAAAGAATAAAACAATCGAGTCCTCCGGAAGCAAGGAGGCTCACCACTGACTCTGGAGTGCTCAGCTGGATCAACGGCGTGAAGGATGCTGATCCAGGGTACCTGTGTCTGCATCGTCATAAGATGCAGGCCAACTGGCATCAGTACATGAAATGTACGAGTATGCGATCTGGAAAGCTAAACCACAACTTAAGCTTGAAAGGAGTACAAAAGAACACTTACCTTGGCTCTATTCAACTCATGCATAACTGAACTCAATATATAAAGCGATAAGACACATGCAATATATAAAGCTTGTAAAACTCTTAAAACATGACGTAAAAATCATATTTATAATATCATGAAAAATACCATGCTTCCTCTCGAGGTCTACTTGTGCAATGTATGAATGAAGTCCCATACCCCCATCCATACTAAGCAGAACCCTCGAGGAACCATGCTCTTTCTACTGTGGGAGTTTCTCTAACCGACAAACCACCACTATGAATCTGAGTGGTGATACAACGTTTTACCTCACGTTGCCCGAGGACCATCATATACCTTGCCGTGATATAGGAAGTTATTGATACAACGTTTTACCTCACGTTGCCCAAGGACCATCCTATACCTTGTCGTGATATAGGAAGCTAACTTTACTAAGTGGATCCACTAGCTTAACTTTACGGGTTCATCTAAAAGGTATGACCCATTAACTCCCATGTTGGCTACATGGTTCTTATGGAGAGTTGAGTTAATATGAACTCGCGTCCCCAATTCAGTGCTTGATACTACTCCCAAAATACTTTAGCTCATAAGTGTTTTAAACACAACTTTCTTTAGTTGAGATAATTACTCAAAATCTAGCCCAAAGGCTCACTTGGAAACGATGTTCCTTTTTCTTGCTCAAATGTAAAAACATTTTAGAAACTTCTTTGGGAAATACATAGTTCCCTAATAGCTTTTGAGAAATGAACTCAACTTAAACTCTTGTCTTGACTTGAAACTCGGTACTCTTTACTTGTCTTGAAACTCTATACTCTTTGCTTGACTTAAACTTGAAACGAAGGTAGAACGTTCGACAACGATTCTTGAAAAGCTTTAAAGACTTGCTTGGACTTACTTCCTAACTTTGCTTGACTTGACTCTAACTTCACTTGACTTGGATTCTAACTTGCCTTGAATTGGATTTATGGATTCAAGGTATATAATCACATGTTTATGGACGAGTTCTTGACGTTTAAACGTACTTTGGAGTGTTGGAAACAACTATGAAACATAGGTACAATACCATGGAACATGCATGAGAAAGTATGAAAAGAAATGGGAAACTTGGCGTCCTTGGCGCTCTGCAAGGCGCGGAGCGCCAGACCTCGAAGTTCAGAAGGCCTGATGGGGCGCGCTGGCAGGCGCGGCGCCCCAAGGGCAAAAGTTCAGAACACACTTTGTGGCGTGTTGGCTGGCGCGACGCGCCACCCCTTTTCCTCGAAAATTCGACTTTCCTCCTTTTCTCGAACTCTAAACCACCCCAATAACAAAGGTTTCAGCCCCAACACTTGGAAGCACAAAATCCCTCAACATACAAGAGATTCAACTCAACAACACAACCAAAATCATATCCCTCATCAACAAGATTTTCAACAACACAACCAAAATCACAACTAACAATATCAATACCAACACAACCCAACAACTTCAACAACATAACCAATCCTTTCTCCATAAATAAAAAGGGGCTTGGTGTGTGGGGGAAAGGATCAGCCCACACAAAGAATTCACATACCTAGTAGGGATCACCACCGACGATATCCACGACGGAACTTGCTTGATCTCTTCTTCTTCTCTTCTTCTTCTCTCCTTTTCTTCTTCTTCTCTTCTTCACTCTCAAGCCCTAGCTCTCACTCTTTAAAATGGGAAAAAATGATCCAAAAATCAGCCTAACACAACAATATAACCTCAAAAGAAATAGCTAGGGAAAAGACCAAAATGCCCTTAAAAATTCCCGGACGGATTCCCTGTCAGCTGCCCAACTTTCAAAGGGCATATCTCACTCATACGAACTTGGAATCGAGAAAACTCGGTGGCGTTGGAAAGATCATTATACGAACTTTGCAACCATAACTGGAACTACACCTAACTCATCCTGAGCTAGAAGTTATGACTGCTCAAAGTTGGCCAAAAACTCGTTTTTTTTTCCATACCTAGCCAAATTCCAGATTTTTAAAGTTCTTTCCAAAAATGATTATTTCCAATTCGAAGCCTCTTCATAGTTATTTCAAATTGTCGGATGTTACAACATATTACCAGCATTGATGTTGAGCTACAATGATCTTCCTGCACATTTAAAGCGATGTTTTTCCTATTGTGCAATATTTCCTAAAGATTATCCATTTAGGAAAGAACAAGTGATTCATCTGTGGATTGCCAATGGTCTCGTACCAGAGGAAGATGAAATAATTGAAGATTCAGGCAACCAATACTTTCTCGAGTTGTGGTCAAGATCATTATTCGAAAGGGTCCCAAATCCTTCTGAAGGGAACATAGGGAATTTATTCTTAATGCATGACCTTGTCAATGATTTAGCCCAAATTGCATCTTCAAAACTTTGTATCAGGTTGGAAGAGAGCAAAGGATCTCATATGTTGGAAAAATGTCGGCACTTATCTTATTCAATGGGAGAAGGTGGTGAGTTTGAGAAATTGACACCCCTCTACAAATTGGAGCAGCTGAGGACATTGCTTCCGACATGTATTAATGTCAATAATTGTTATCACCCTCTAAGCAAGAGGGTGCAGCATAACATATTGCCAAGACTTAGAACCTTAAGGGTATTATCATTGTATCATTACGTTATTGTTGAGTTGCCAAATGACTTGTTTATCGAATTGAAGCTCCTGAGATTTTTGGATATTTCTAAGACAGATTAATAAGTTGCCAGATTCAATTTGTGCATTGTATAACTTAAAGACACTTCTCCTGTCATCTTGTGCTGATCTTGAGGAGCTACCGCTGCAGATGGAGAAGTTGATTAACTTGCGTCAGCTTGACATAAGCAACACTTGTCTCTTGAAGATGCCGCTACATCTGAGCAAGTTGAAAAACCTCCACGTGCTAGTGGGAGCCAAGTTTCTTCTAAGTGGTTGGAGAATGGAAGATTTGGGTGAAGCACAGAACTTGTATGGATCTCTATCAGTTCTAGAGTTGCAAAATGTAGTTGATAGAAGGGAAGCTATGAAGGCAAAGTTGAGGGAGAAAAATCATGTTGAGAAGTTATCATTGGAATGGAGTGAAAGTAGTAGTGCTGACAATTCGCAAACAGAAAGAGACATACTTGATGAGCTATGCCCACATAAAAACATAAAAGTAGTCGAAATCACTGGATATAGAGGGATAAACTTTTCCAAATTGGCTAGCTGATCCTTTGTTTCTTAAGCTAGTACAGTTGTCTATTGATAACTGCAAGAACTGTTATTCCTTGCCAGCACTAGGACAATACCCTTGTTTGAAAATACTTTCGATTAGAGGGATGCATGGAATAACAGTAGTGACGGAAGAATTCTATGGTAGTTTGTCCTCCAAAAAGCCTTTTAACTCTCTTGTGGAGCTTATATTTGAAGATATGCCGGAGTGGAAGCAATGGCACGTACTAGGAAGTGGAGAGTTTCCTACACTTGAGAAGCTTTTCATTAAAAATTGCCCTGAAGTCAGTTTGGAGACACCCATCCAACTTTCATGTTTAAAAAGGTTTGAAGTTATTGGTTGTCCTAAGGTTGGAGTTCTTTTTGATGATGCTGAGCTGTTTAGATCCCAACTTGAGGGAATGAAGCATATTGTTGAATTATATATTAGTGATTGTAACTCTCTTACCTTCTTTCCTTTTAGCATACTGCCGAGTACCTTGAAGAGACTAAGGATATCTGGTTGCCAGAAATTGAAATTGGATCCGCCAGTTGGTGAGATGAGTATGTTTCTGGAGGATTTGACACTGGATGAATGTGATTGTATAGATAAGTTGCTCCCAAGAGCGCACAAATTGAGAATTTGGAGTTGCCAGAACCTTACTAGGTTTTTGATTCCTACTGCGACTGAAATACTCAATATTTGGGAGTGTGAGAATGTTGAGAAACTATCGGTGGCATGTGGGGGGACCCAGATGACGTCACTGAATATTTGGGACGGTAAGAAGGTGAAGTGGCTGCCAGAACGTATGCAGGAACTCCTTCCATCTCTTAAGGAACTGAGACTGTGGAATTGTCCAGAAATAGAGTCCTTTCCTGAAGGAGGATTGCCCTTCAATTTACAACTCCTCTCCATCAGTGATTGCAAGAAACTGGTGAATGGCAGAAAGGAGTGGCGTTTACAGAGACTCACAGAGTTAGTGATTATACATGATGGGAGTGACGAAGAGATTGTTGGTGGTGAGAATTGGGAGTTGCCTTCCTCTATTCAAAGACTTAGAATAGACAATGTGAAAACATTAAGCAGCCAACATCTCAAAAACCTCACCTCTCTTCAATATCTACATATTGAGGGTAATTTACCTCAAATTCAGTCAATGCTCGAACAAGGCCAGTTTTCCTCCTTTTAGCACCTCACTTCGCTTCAAAGTCTACAAATCAGGGATTTCCCTAATCTGCAATCACTTTCTGAATCAGCACTGCCCTCCTCCCTCTCTCAACTGGTCATCCATTATTGCCCTAATCTGCAATCCCTTCCAGTAAAAGGGATGCTCTCTTCCCTCTCTAAACTATCTATTTCCAACTGTCCATTGCTCAGACCACTACTAGAATTTGATAAGGGGGAGTACTGGCCAGAAATTGCTTATATCCCCACCATAGAGATCGATGAGGAATGCCTTTAATGATTAAAACAAATGGTGCTCTTACAAATGTAAGCTTTTTTTCTTTTTCCTCAGAAGCTTTCTATTTTGTAAAATGCCTTTATGAAGTGTTTTCTAAGTTGCTTAGTTGATGGGCCAACGTAATCAGATTATATTCAATTTAAAAACATTTTTCATCGGATTAATTTTCATATTGAGAAAGAATTGATTTCGTAGATCAATTCAAAGGCATTTATCACTTCAAAGGAACGACTTGGTCTACTGATATGTAGGTATCTCATATTGAGAAGTATGTAAGAAATAAACTCTAACACTTATAATGTATTCTCTTGATTGTTAAAACTCCAGGCACAATTTGTTGTATCTTCATGGTATTCTTTGATTTCTGCAGGTTTATTTGCTTTTAGCTATCAACAACTCTCATGCAAATATGCAATTGACCACTCATTCCAGCTTGATATGTATGTCTCTTCTTCTACTTGAGTTTCACAAAGCTGAATATATACGATCAATGAAATAACAATATATTGAGTTCTCTCGCTATCTTGCTTCCCTGCTTCATGCAATAGTTTATTTGTGCTTCTGGATTTGTCTAGTGTGAGGTCTGATTTTTCTTTTTCCTTTTACAGCTATTAGAGTGATCAACATGTTCTAAAAAAGCTACGCAAAACAATATATTTTACTGCTTACTTCCTAGCTTTTAAAGGATGTTTTATGTGGAACTGAGCTCATTATTTATTTTGTTAGCAGAAACCAGAAGCTGATATGACGGGTGAACTAGAGAGGAGGGAGGGCGAAGACATAGACCGGAATCTATCATGAAGAATCTGGGATGAAGACATAGACCCACAGTGTGAAAGAGGTAAGAGAGTTCTATCTGCAATGTTAATAGAAACTTTGATAGGTAAAGGAGGCAGACAAAAAAGCTAAACATCTTTTTTCTTTCGTATAGCTCCCAGACGACTTCTCAAGGCAATGCTTGATATAAGGGCTTCAAATATACATTTGCAAGGTGTTTATCGTACGAGTAAGAAAATCACTGTCTTCACTCCTAGCAGACAGTGATTGGAGGATCCATCCTCACATCACTTAGCACCTTCCAGCAGGCAAGCCTTTATTTTTATAAAATCTTCTCTTGCATATACTTTGGCAATTTTAAGCTACATTTTGAACTGTGTTGTTGCTAACTTAAACATGTTTTGTGCTTAATCAGATGTGGATTTTGAAGGGCGAGTACGACAAGTCTGGTCCATCCATTGCCCACAGGAAGTGCTTCTTAAGGTGCTGCTGCTATTTTTACATCTGTTCGCGAGTTCTTTTTTATATTTTTTGTTCTTTCCGCTAAAACTATTATGTCATCCACAGTGAACTCAGGTCTGCTGTTATAGGCAAGTCTTTGAGATGGGGCTATCAAAGAAGGGTGATTAAAATCATTGTACCGCTGATACTATTTCATGTTTCCAGTGCAAGCCCCTTTTGTAAGTTGACAAACTCGATTTGTAAATATTTTTGGGACTCAACTAGTGGTTACAGTACTGATTTTGTAAGATTTGTGTATGGAAAATCAAATTAGAAAGATACCTCGTGATGGTTGAATAAGCTCGAAGAAGTGGATTTGAATTTCGAATCGTGTCTTTTTTTTATGTGTGTGTGAGAGAAATTTGAAGTGTTGTTTAGATTTGTTGGAATAGTCTAAAGAGATTCTATCTATAAAATTTGAAGTCATTTGATGGAGATTCTGATTAGATGATTTTGAATAACAATTGCAACTGAAGATGGATGTATCATTTTCGTAGTTAGCAACATGTTATATATTTTTATAGTGGAATTTTTGCTTTTCTTAATTAACGACGGTTCGGGTCGTTACAAAAACATAAGTAGAAGAACTTCAAATTTTGGCCGTGAAATGACACCATTTTCTCACACTCAAAATGATCTTAAATTTTATGAATGAAACAATACATATTACTTAGGTTGAAGCCCCATTTTCTTCCTCATTTTCCCAACGTATAAATCCTTAGACTTGATCATCCCGGGGACTAATCCAATGATCGTCGTGAACGAAAATTGAGCCACTGCATCTTGCCTTCCTAACGAAACGATGATCTTAGGCGATGGTCGAGGCTCATATATTGCAAGTTTGCTTTCTTTTCCTCCGCTCATCAAAAGTTTCAAGTTCTTCGCGGCCATTAGAGCATGTTTTTGAGCCGAATATCCTTGTTTAAGTTCCTGATAGCAAAGATGCATCAGAATTCGATTGAATAATAATAACAACAACAACATACACAGTACAGTCCCACAAGTAGAGTCAGGGAAAAGGTAAAGTTTATGCAGACCTTACCCCTACCTTGTCAGGTAAGAATTCAATTAAATAATAGAATCGAAAAATTCAAGTACTAACTAGCTGCTTCCGGTCCTCTGGCTACTGCTATATTATCTAAAAGATTCAAGAAAAAAGAGATATGCAGTTTAATGCTTACCTTAATATCAGTTATATCTCCAACACCAAATATGTTACTATGACCCTTGATTCTAAGATTCTCATCAACCTTCAATCTTCCAAAATTATCGATTGATCCTTCAAATACGTCTCCCTTAACCACTCTGAACCTGGTGGCTTTCTCGTGCAAAGAAAATGGCAATCCTCTCTGATAGTTTCCCCAGACTAGGTGAAATATGTTCTGTTTCCACCCGAGCTGTTCGTGTTATTGCTCATATCGACAGATTGCATCAATTTCACTTCCACATTCTTGTTTTTTAACCATTCTAAACTCTAGTAGTCTGGATCCATCTTGCACCAAAGTTACCTTCTTCTGAGGAAAATCGACAGTGATTTCTGCAGCAAGTTTAACACTAGTAGGTCCACCACCAACAATCAATTCTGCTTTTATCTTTTCATTCTCTGCAACAAAGAACCTCGCAACATTTTGACTAGTACATCTCAACATTCATCACAAGACAATTGACTGAATCCCGTGAAAACTTGCTAGAGGAGCCAGTTTACAAATAAATAATCTCCTCCTAATGGATACAGAACACCCATGCTTTAGCTTTGTTTTATCATTTCCCGTAAAGGACATCAAAAACAGCCTAACCTCGCACCCATTTTGACTTGTAATATACAATCTGACAGGACAATTGCAAAAGAGAAGATCTAATCACTAGTACATCTCGACAACAACATACCCAATGTAATCCCACAAATGGTATTTGGGAAGGGTAGGATGTACACAATCTTTACCTGACCAGAGGTGGACCCACCCTATAAGGCGTGGGTGCACGTGCACCTGCTAACTTCAAGAAAAATCATGTTGGTACAAGCCAAAGGTACCACACACGAGACTTGGGTTCGAATTCAGCTAGACCCCTATTTTCATTTTTATTTTAAGTTTATCTTAGAGCTCATATTTGAGCTAAGGTAATATTGGTGCACCCGAAATCTTCAAATCCTGAGTTCGTCTTTGTTTACCTCTACCTTGGCGGGGTAGGGAAGTTCTTTCCTATAGACCCTCGGCTCAAAAGAAATGAAGAAATAATAGCATCATATCATTTAATAAACACTGAAAAAGGAAGCTACACAATTACTAAATAATAATATTAGTACATCTCAAACTCTTTGTGAAATAGTAGAGCAGTCATGATCAAGACAATTGGGCTGAATCTTTGCTCTACAGAAACAAAACACTAATGCTTTAGCTTCTTTTTATCATTTTCCAAAAAGTTGATAAATTTAACAAGAATAAATGTCTCACACGATTAATTGATTTCAACAAAACTTGCCAAGATAAACGTACAAGTAATTTGCTCGTTGAAAAGCAGACAATATGGTAAATCTGACGAATTAAGCACATATATCTAAGCAAATTGATATGTGTTCTTACCTTTAAAAACATGTTAAAAGTGATGGTTGGCACAAAAGGTTGTATTCATATTATTTTTAACAAAAATAAAGGGGTAATAGACCCCCAGAAAATTGTCTTTTTCAAAAAATACACCAAGTTCAAAAAAGGAAACTAATCTAATTTTATCAGTCAAAAAAAAATAACTTCATGTACTTTTTAACTGATAATTTATGACATATATAAGATCATAGTAACTCATCATTAATTTTCATTTAAATAACAATTAAGAGATTCAAATAAAATAAAAATATTTTTATTTCTTAGAGCCTATTTGAATTGGTTTAAAAGTTGGTCAAACCTATTTTTAAGTCATTTTTAGTTTTTGAGTGTGTTTGGCTAAGTTAAAAACCAAAAGTAGGATAAACATTTGCTATAGAAAAAATTATTATTCAGAAAAGAATATAATAACAATCTATTAATTTGAAAAAAAAGAACAGTTTTGATCCATTAAGTAATAATAAGAATATTTTTGGACCAAACTATTGACGACAATACTAGTTTTAAACTAAACTATTAACTAAGAACATTTTTATTTCAAGAATATTTTAGACCTAGTGGAGCCTGTTTGGTATGCAAGGGGACCTGCTACACTATGAGCAAAGTAGTTATAGCTATATTATTCGTTAGTTAACTTATTTTTTATTCGTATCCAATATGGGTGGATAAAATATTTTATCCATTTTCACCTAACTCATTTTAACCATCTATATCTGAATTGACCCATTTGTTTGCTGCCCCTAGAGTAGATATTCAATTATCACTATTTTATTGAATGTTTATATTGTTTTCGATTATATAAAGTACATTGTGTTATTTATTAATAATATATTATATTTGCACTTTTCATTTTTGCAATGGTTATATTTTCTTTATAATTTATAGTAAAATTAACTTAAATCTTATATAAAAATAATACAAACGAAAATTAATTTATAAAAATTATATACCAAATTTAAAATTTAAAATCAATATTATAAAAATATTACATAAAATATAATTAAGTATACTGCAAACTTAATTAAAAATATAAAAAAAATATAATTTGTATATAATACAAAAATAAAAAAAAATGATTTAGTGTTGATAAATAGTGTCACGTCAATTTTAATTACATCAACCCAATATGAAGGGATAATGCATAAGTACCCCCTAGACTATGACCGAAATCCCAGAGACACACCTAAACTTAACTAGGGTCCTATTACCCCCCTGAACTCATTTTTTTTGTATTTTTGTGCACCTTTTGTGCTGATGTGGCACGTTCAGCCACCCAAGTTGGTTGTGTTTGTACACACTCGCCCGCCACGTGTGTAAATGTTATTTTTTAATTAAAAATAAATAAAAAATAATATTTTTTTCTTAATTTTTTTTTAAAAAATAAAAAAATTCAATTTTTAAAAAAAATAATCTTACTTTTTTAATCTTGTATTTAAATTCATTAACACACTTTTTTTTTACGTTGTATCGAAACTTTTTT
>JAJOOO010029144.1:0-23116 GCA_029582685.1 Solanum piurae
CCAATTCTCCAATTCTTCTTCTTCTGCTGCTTTTTCCTTTTTTTTTTATATAGATTTAATTATAGTCTCAAATATTTCTGGCGAAGGTCCATTATTTTCGATGAAAATAATTTTTCAGTGAAGTAATTGATTTTTTTTCGATAAAAGTTTTCTTATAATTGTGATAAATGATTAGTAGTGAAAAGAAAATGAAGACAATGAATGCTATTAAAATGAAAGGTGAATGAGGGGTAGCTTAACTGGACATCAATGGTGTATTATCGATGTCGTTGAAAGGAATAAGATTCGATGAAGAAGAAAGGGGAGGCGATGGTATACTGACGATTGAGATACAATGGCCCAGTGCAAAGGGAAATTAGTTCTGATGGAGAAGATGAAGAAGAATGGTGGGTGGGGATGGGTTAATTCAAAAAATAATTTTTGGTTTTTCTTTTTAAAATTCCTTTTGAATTATTTAAATAAAATTTTAAAAATAAGTTAATCCAATTGACACGTATCATTATTTCATTGGTCTATTTAGTATGTTTATGTGTTTGAGATGCACGCATGTTTGTCTTTTTATTGATTATTATTTTGTGTTAAATAGGTATAAATTTGTTAAGATTTAAGTGTTCAATAGGTACGAGGCTACGTTGGGATGTCTAAGTGAATTATGCGGACAACTTTAAGGGGCCGCATATGACTTAAGCCTTTTTTTTTCCTATTTCGGTCAAGCTATGCAAAATTTCCACGCAATTATCTTTTTTTTTTGTCAACCTATCAACACAGTAGCAGATAGATTATGAAGCTTCATATTCTCAACATCTCCATGACTCCATCTGCAAGTGAAATCAAATTCCATCTGCTATCTCAATTTAACTCTACAAATTCGATTAATTTAACAAATCGTCACCTAATGGAAGACATAAACATACTTTTCTTCTTGTCATCCATATGGATTCTGTCGAGTGTGAGTGCTCAACATACGATACCTGCAAATCGACCTCTAACAGATGGAAGCACCATTATTTCATCAGATGGCAAGTTTAAGTTGGAATTTTTTTCCCCTGGGACATCCCGGAAACGCTACTTAGGAATATTGTTTAATAAAGTTACTGTACAGACAGTGGTATGGGTTGCTAATAGAGACAATCCACTCAATGACACATCCAGTGCGCTAAATCTTACCAGACAAGGAATTCTTACTCTTCTAAATGGTTCTGGCAGAGTCATTTGGTCCTCCAATTCCACTAGACATGGGCAAAATCCCGTAGCACAACTCCTTGATTCAGGCAATCTTGTTGTTCGAGATGCAGCCGAGGATAAGCCTCAGAACTACCTGTGGCAAAGTTTTGACAATCCAGGTGACACAGGTTTACCTGGAATGAAGGTTGGGATCAATCTGAAAACTGGTTTTCATCGTTCCCTTTCGTCATGGAAGAGCACAAATGATCCTTCCAGGGGTCAGTTTACCTGGACATTCGATACTGGTGGATTCGTACAAACATTCATTATGAATGGTTCCATTGAACTCTACAGAGCTGGACCATGGAATGGCCGAGTCTTTCCTAATGCACCATCTCGTGACACATCGTGGAATGGTTATAACTATACATACTTATCTGATCCTAATGAAATATCATTCATGTATGAACTTACAGACAGCTCTATCATTGCAAGGGTAGTGATGCAACTAAATGGATTTCTACAGCTTTCAGAATGGAATAATCAGACCCAAAATTGGGACGATGTTGTCAGTGCACCAGCTGATAACTGTGACATTTATGGCCAGTGTCATTCATATGGTTTGTGCAACAGCGGCAATTCCTCAATCTGCAGATGTTTGGATAAATTTGAACCCAAAGATCCAACAGAATGGGCAAGGGGAAATTTGTCAGGTGGCTGTGTTAGAAAGACAGCAATATTGAATTGCCAAAAGGAAGTTAAATTCTTCAAGTATCAAGGCATCAAGTTGCCAGACACTCGTTTTTCCTGGTACAGTGGAGGAGTGACTCTTAATGCATGCGAGGAATTGTGCTTGAGAAACTGCTCGTGTATGGCTTACGCAAATCCAGACATAACAGGGACAAATGAAGACTGCTTGCTTTGGTTTGATGAGCTGATGGACATCAGAGAGTTTGGTGCTACTGGGCAAGATATCTATGTAAAGTTGGACTCTTCTGAGTTAGGTATAAATCTGTTGGACTCTTCTGAGTTAGGTATAAATCTGTTTCTTTACATTTTCATGTAAGGCTGTTAAGTATGCTACATTAGATTTTGAGTATTCTAGACCAAATTAAATGCCATTTAGTGAGCAAGTTGAGGTTTCTCTACATTATTTGAAAAACAAAACAATTTTTTTTTTCCTTCTTATGAATTTATTTCTGTCATCAGGTAACTCCAGTACAGGGAAAGTAAAGAAACTGAGAATCAGCTTGCCACTGGCAGCATTAGGTCTGTTCCTAGTACTATGCTTAATCATGTACATAAGGCAAAAGAAGAAGAATCCGCAATATTTTAGAAAAGGTAAACCTCAGAGGTTTTGCTGCTTTTGAATTTGTGGTGTGTTTTTTCTGGAGGTATTACATTTGGTAAATATCATAATTTTTCTCTTTACATCCAACTAAGTCCTTATTTTAACAGGAAGAAGAACAAGAATATCTGAAATGTTGTGCACTAAAGAAAGGAAAGATAAAGAGCTAGATTTACCATTGTTTGATTTTGAAACTATATCTCATGCTACCAATAACTTTTCATTGAACTACAAGCTTGGAGAAGGAGGTTTTGGACCTGTTTACAAGGTAACAATTTTAACTTCAGCTCTTTCTGTTTCATCCAAAAGAACTGCCTAAAATGGAATTTCCAAACCTTTAAAAGGAAACACATATTTCAGTAAGAAAATTGATATGTCATTCTCCTATTTCATCTAAACAGCAATGTCAAAATCTAGTTTATTGTTTGTCAGTAAAATATTCTGGAGAAGCTGATTCAACTAATTTCCTGGATATCTAGGGTATGCTGGAGGATGGACAAGAAATTGCAGTAAAGAGACTTTCAAGGTACTCAGCACAGGGAACTGATGAGTTCAAGAATGAGGTTATCTTCATTGCTAAACTCCAGCATCGGAATCTTGTGAAGCTTCTTGGTTGCTGTATCCAAGCAGAAGAAAAGATGTTGGTTTATGAGTACATGCCAAATAATAGCTTGGATTGGTTCCTTTTTGGTTGGTTCTCACTTCTCTCAACTCTTAATACATTCGGTTATCTGTAGTAATAGTTCAATCAGCTGCAGATGGATTTGGTTATCATCAGATGGAGTTGGTTATCACTTTTCTGAACTCTTGATTTTTGCAGATATAGATAGGAGGTCACTGCTTGATTGGCCTAAGTGCTTCCATATTATTAATGGAATTGCTCGCGGACTTCTCTATCTTCATCAAGACTCAAGATTGCGGATAATCCACAGAGATCTTAAACCTAGCAACGTTTTGCTAGACATTGATATGAACCCGAAGATATCTGACTTTGGCATGGCAAGAAGTTTTGGAGGAAATGAGACTGCAGCCATGACAAAAACAGTGGTTGGGACATAGTAAGAATCTTTAAACCGATGAAGTATTTGCAGTCTACTAAAAAGCTACTTACTTTGTTTATTTGACATTATCCTACAGTGGGTACATGTCCCCGGAGTATGCAGAAAAAGGAGAATTTTCAGTGAAATCTGATGTATATAGCTTGGAGTTCTAGTACTGGAGATTTTAAGCAGGAAGAGAAATAGAGGGTTCTTGCATCCAGACCATGACCATAATCTTCTAGGACATGTAGGTGATCTTCTTGTCTATCTTATATGTTAAGTAAAACTAATAGCATCTAACTGCATGATAGTAAATGTTCAGGTGTGGACCCTTTTCAAAGAAGGCAGGGTTATGGAAGTAATTGATACACAACTAAGGCAGTCATGCAATCAGTCTGAAGTTCAAAGATCAGTTCATGTAGGTCTATTACGTGTGCAGCAGTGTCCAGAAGATAGGCCGAATATGGCATCAGTTGTGCTCATGTTGGGTAGTGATGTCGCACTACCCTTGCCTAAAGAGCCAGGCTTTTTCAATGGCAGGAACCGATTCACTGACGCTGACAGTTCATCTAGCAAGCATGGCGAAACTTCAGTGAATGAATTAAGCATCACACAGTTGGATGCCAGATAGGATATAGAATTTCAGGTCATGGATGTTTTCTGTACGCTATATTAACTTAATTGTTGCAGTCATATAGAACAAGAACTACTGGTTGTTCAACTAAATAGTTTTACTCAAGAATCTGTGGCATGGTATTAAGCATGGCAACTTGACACTCAGTATGCTGTATTTAAAGATAGGAGCAGCAGAGTTGTGAGAAGAGCTAAAAGCATTCTCTACATACAAAAGCACCTAGTACATTTGCTTATGAAAGAAGAACAGCGTATTCTGTGAAAGACTTTCAGCCTCCCTTGGGGAAGTAAGAACAATTTTTCCTTTGTTGGCTTGTATGAGTCCACGACTAGTCAGGAGACCAGGTCCCTTGACTGTAGTAATAACAGGAAGTAATGTAAATGCTCAAAGTAAAGAACATAGATGTTTACCTGGAAACTTCCTTGCTCAACAGAGGAAAAACTACGACGTGTCACACGAGATTTCTCAAAACTCCAATAACTTCAATTAACTTGTGAGTACTGACTCTAGTAATCACAAGGATTAAGATATTAGTCCTACAAACCTTTAAACACCTTTATTACAAAACACAAAGCAATAACCCTATTGTCCACTTTATCAACTACCTCTAAGTAGCATAGACTTCAACAAACACCACTCAGCTAACTCAAGCCGCAAACTTAACTAGCACTAATATGGAATGGCATGATCTATCTTCCCGTATAACATAGGAATAGATTCATAATAAAAGACCATAAGATACTAGACTCAAATAACAACTTCAGACTCTGCAAGACTAAATCGGGTCCCTCATTGCGTGTCAGAGTAGTTCTTTCTTTAAAACGGGTTTTGCTTTTGAATAATCCTAATTGCAAAAACTAGGTTGTTTCTTGTCAACAAAAAACTTAGCATCATGTCATTGGTCGAGGACTGTTGTCCTTTCTGTGCCTCTACTGCATTGCCTACCAACCACTGCAGTTTCTACAGCTTTAGAACTGCACTTCATTGACTTGTCCTTTACAACAAAAACACAGAGGACTAGGTCCCTTTACTAGATCCTATTTCTTTATAGCTTGTTAAATTATCAAAATCCCAAAATACAACATTTCCCTCCTTTTTGATGATGATAAACTATTGCCCATGTCTACATATCTTTTGCTTGCACATTCCCCCTATCAACATGCTTCCCTTGTCGGAAAGACCTGATCCCTTGATCTGAACAGGCTTACATGTCATCAGTGTATCTTCCTCCTTTTGACATTATAGAAAAGTAAGAACAGTAAATCAAGCAAAATCACATGCATTCTGGGTAAATTCATGGCCACTAGGCAATACTAATATGAACAAACAGGTAGAAAGAAAGGAACGAGAAACAAACATTTTTGGTTTTCCAACTCCGCCCTCTCACTTTTCCATTGTTCAAACCAAAATTGAGTAACACACTTTGGTTGATAAGCGGCCAACTCCACCTTCTCCACCGTAGAAAAAATCCATAATTCCAACTATCTTATACACCTTATCAATGAACTCTTGAGGATCCTCATCAACCTTGGAAACATGGAACTTCGAAGGATTCAACCTAGTTAAGTCCCTTATCCTTGTCACTCCCGTACCCTCATTTGGATTCATGGGAGCAACAACTTCTCCAATTTATGGGGCGGTCATAACTTGAGTCAACACTTGAAAAACGGCTCGGAATTCAGCATGAGTCACTTGCTTGGCCAAAGGATCAACCGAAACTTGAGGAACCTCGGGCTCCACATTCTTACTTGTATTCCTTTTCACATAAACTCTTCGAGGGGCCATATCCTAAAAAGCACCGGACAAGATTTAGGAGAAGGATCTTTATAGAGATAGACTCTATAGTACGATTGTGAAGTAATTAAATAAGTGAAGTTTCCTAAACAGTTTGTAGCCACCTATTCGTAAATGTGGTGCGCTTCGCACTCATGAACAAGACTCTACACAATGCGACTTGTCAAACATCCTAGGACCTTTTTTAAAAAATTGTGCTATGAATACCAAGTTTTTCACGACCCAAAGTATACCCTAGACTAGACATGACGTATAAACCTTCGAGAGGCCCTACACAAGAAACTTGACATACATACAACATTACATAAAAGAACATATGAAAATTTAAGATAGAAAGTCTCATATCATAAGGAGTTTGACAGAAACGCAGAAGTCTACTCATAGTCTTAACAAGTTAATCTAATACATCAAACAAGTGGTCGGGACGTAACCTGTACACCATGTACAATATCTAAAAAATAAAGAGATATGAAAAGAAAATTAATGATGACATAGTCCATGAAACATGAAAACTCATCACGTCTTCAACCTCGATCGATCAACTAGCCATGAGTGGGAGGAGAGGTAGTGTCACATCCTACATTATTAAACAATGTAGCCACAAGTATGCATTAGTACATGGAATGTAATAAGTATGAAGGATATGCATAAACACATAAACCATGATCATAAGAGGACGTAAGGGAAAATCATGATACACATGGCCAAGCTAAAACATAGTAAAACCTTTAAAGAAGAATCATAAATCATGAACATGGTCAATACATGTTAAAATCATGATGAAAGCTTCGTAAGACCTCTAAATTCACTTCAGTTTGTTTTGTGGGATATTTACTATTAACTGACATAGATCACGTGAGCAATAATGTGGAATCTAGTGTCTTGCTCCCACACTGAAAAGAGACGTCCTTGCTTCCCAAGGCAAAAACCTTAAACTTCTAGCTTAGTGGATCCACTAGCTATGTCATTAAGATAATTTTACGGGGGCACGTAGTTAGGGACAAAGAAATTGGTACTAGAGACCCTTCCTTTACTAATGGGAGAGCCTCCATCTCAATATCCTCTTTGTGCTAAGTAAAGTCCCAATGTAATTAGTCATAAACATAATCATATCATAATACACGGAAAAATACAATTAAGTCATTGTTTTAATCTTTAAACATCATAGAGAGCTCCTCAATTCATGAATCGTGCATATGTGAGAAAGCCTTTCACCAAACCATGATCCCTTATATATGAGAAAAACCTTTCAGAATTTCATTGATGCTCATCCTAAATAAACCTAGATCATAAAACATTTCTTTTCATAAATCATGCATAACTTTTATGTAAACATCACTCATAGATTCATAACTTCTTTATAAATTCATGTCTTTAAGAGTTCATAGTCAAAATCATGGAAATGACATGGGTTCATGTGAAATTAATGGGAAAGCATGTAATTGAGTCAAAACAATTATGATAAGATCAAAATAAAATATTTGAATAAACACACTAGAACTCATGAATAATTGAATGAAAACCTAATCAAATTGATGAAATTGAACTTGGGAAATTGAGAAATCCTTGGGGCTCAAGGGGTGAATGGAACCCACTGATGAAACCCTGTATACCGTGAGGATCAAATCCCAAAATCAATGAAGGAATAGAAGATGTGAAGCTTTGAAACCCTAGTCTCTTTTTTGTACTTGAAGGAGAATTGGAGAAGATGAATGTAGAGGGGATTTGGGAATTTGAATGAATGAGGGAGTTGGATAATTTTAGGAGTGGAGGTTAGTTATATGACTTAGAATTAGGGTAAAAAAGTTTCAGTATAAGTATTTAATTCATAGGAAAAGACCCAAATACCCTTAAAAATAACTGTCGAACATCCCTACAGTTTGGACCTACGGACCGTACTGGTTGACCATAGGCCGAGTTACTGAGGCCTAAATTTAGTCAACCTCTTATTACACCATTCTACCGATAGTCGACCTTTCTACGGTCCGTAGACCATAACCATAACCTCCACTTTAACCCAAAATTTCACTAAGTCTGGATTACCCCTACGAAACCCATCTACGACTCGTCAAGTTTTTACGGCTTGTCCTGTTCATTCATTGATCAAATTTTAGAAACTTGAAATTCCAAAAACTCATCTCCAAGTCTATGACTCCCTTCTTACGACCCGTAGAACTTCCTACAACCCGTAGAAAGGACTCATTGTGACTGCCTCCAAGCCAAAAAAATCAGAATTTCCCCTTTTCTTCTGACTTTCAAATTTTTGAGATGTTACAATATCTCCCCCTTGAAAACATTCGTCATAGAATAGGACTCAAGATAGAATGAATAGAGTAGGAGAGAAACTAACAACCCAATAAAGAATGCAAAACTCATCAAAATGCACATAAACATGGAGAATCACTCCAAGCTAAATTATAGCAAGAAAAATCAAGTTTTTCATGAACATTCATGCATATGGAAACATGAGAATGACTAAAATGCATGAATCTGAAATAATGGACCATGAGGAACTAATACCTCAAGCTAGAGTATGAGTAGTGTGAAAGAGGTGAGGATACATGAACATCATATCGACTTTGGCCTTTGATGAGTCGGGGATTTAAACTCATTTAGGGCTTACTACTCAAATAATTAGTGTCCTCAATGCCTATTTTATGCTCGTAACTGATGTTAAAATGTTAATTTGCAGCAATGAAGGCAAAAGAGTAAGGCAAGGACATTACGACGCAAAAAGGAGCGAAAAAGCTGAAAAAGTTGAGGGAAAGAAAAGCTGGTACTTGCCAAATTCACTCGGTGAGTCACCGAGTGGACCTTCAGCTCGCCAAAAGTTACAGAATTCCAGCCCATGGAAAATTCAACTTGGCAAGAAAACGAGTGGTTCGATGACGCACCGAACAGATCGATGAGGCCATTTAGATCGCCTAAAGTTACAGAATGAGATGGTGAAAGGCCAATCCAAGAAAGTGACAAGAGGTTCATTTGGCGTTTCACCAACCGGTTTGACGATCTTAACCCATTTTGCCGAAAGTTATAGAATAATTTTGCTGAAAAAGGAACGTAAAAAAGCGATAAAAGAGGCACTCGATGCATCACTGACCAGTTCGGCGAGTCCGACTTGTTTCACCGAGTTCCCTCAGTGCTGAAATTCAGGGAATGTATAAATTGGATTTTGAAAAGAAGTTCTGAAGTTTTTGCAAGTTCCCACATTGTCCATTTCTGGATTTTTGATCTTTAAGATTCAAAGTTATTGGTGTTGCACTTTTCAGTAGAGATTTAGGGTTTGTTTGATTTTTATCTTCAATTCAAGCATTTGGAGACTTGTGGATTGTTGCCCAACCTGATGGAAAACTTCTTTGGTAACGATTTTTTGTTCTTTATTATGTTTGGCTAAAACCCCCATTCTTGGGGGTGTGATTATATAGTTGAATGTTTCAATTAGCTTATGGGTGTTAATATTTACTAATTTCATTGGTGATTTGAAGTGGGTTCAATTAATAGTTTGTGTTTTAATTGAGGAATTGTAGTTGCAAATGCAATTCTAGTTTAGTACTCTAAGCTTGCTTGAGAAAGAAGTATTAGAGTTAAAATTATTAGTTGATGATTGTAGTGGTTGTGTTGTTACGAATTTAGCTTGAGAAAGTGGGTCTAAATGCAATGCTACAAATCTAGCTTGAAAAAGTAGATTGATACGGTAAAGAATCTGTGTTTTGGTTGTCGAGGTTCGAAAGAACTCGCTTGATTCGTAATAGTTGATTGAGAAATGACGATTGCACCCAAAGCCTAGCTTACCCACTGAGATTCAATGACTTTTAATAAATAATAATCACCCATTTTGCGAAATTGACATTCAATTTATCACACTCCCAAGAAACCTTCTCTATTTGATCTCCCGATTCTTTGTAGTTGTTAATTAGTTACCCAAATCCCCTCCTCCCATTTGACATTAATTGTCAAGACTTCGTAATTTAATTAATTGTTGCAAAAATGTCTACATCTACAAACGATTAGAACACCATTTTACTTTGTAATCGAATTCTTTACCGTATCACTTCCTTTTGGATCGACCCTAACACTTGGTTAGGTTTATACTTGTTACCGACTGCCTACACTTAGAATCAGATGGAGTGTAGTTGAGAGTTATCAGCCTCCCAAGTATCACCCTCAACTAATTGATTCCTCCAAAGGACCTTCACAGAAACAACTACTTTATTTCTTAACTTTCGAACTTGTCGGTCTAAAATCTCAACTGGAACCTCTTCATAGGAAAGATTTTCTTCAACTCTCAAACCTTCCAAAGGCACTATGGATGTCGAATCTCCAAGAAAATGTTTCAAGAAGGAGACGTGGAATACTAGATGTACCGATGCTAAATCATTAGGTAACTCAAGTTCATAGCAAACTTTGCCAACACACCTCAAAATATGATATGGGCCCACATAACAGGGACTAATCTTCCCTTTCTTTCCAAACGTCATCACACCCTTCATGGATGAAATTTTTAAGAAGACCCAATCATTAACTTGAAACTCAACCTCTCTTCTTCTAACATTGACATATGTCTTTTGTCTACTTTGAACTGTTTTCAACTTTTCGTGAATGAGTCGAACCTTTTCCATAACTTCATGCACAAACTTGGGCCCTATCAAAGCGACCTCACCAACTTTAAGACAACCAATACCTCCTACCATAGAGAGCCTCAAACGCTGCCATCCCAATGCTGAAATTATAGCTAATTGTAACACCCCAAATTCGACAAAGGGCCAATAACAAGTTTTCAACAAATTGCAGGTGCCAGCCACGAGGGCCACTCATGGCCTATGGATGGGACCACGAACCATAGGTGTGGTCTATGAAAGGGCACCCAGAATGTGGGTTGAACAGTTAGAACCACGACCCAAACCAACAAACCATTGGTGGGACCACGGTCTGTGGTTGAGGCCCGTGGTCCAAGGCCCAATTCCAACTTTCTGACCTCCATCGAAGGTCCACCAGGATGGGCCGTAGGTCAACCACGGTACGTCGACTAGGGTCTGTAAGTGGGAGGTTGGCAGTTAAGTCTAGGGGCAGTTGGGTCTTTTCCTAATTCTTTTATTTCTATGCGACGTTGTTCTGCCCTTCACTAAGACCCCTATATAAGTATTTTAACCCCCCAAATTCATCCCATTCAAGTCATTCTTCCAAAATCACAAAAGAAGAACAACTCTCTTCTCCAAAATATTTTTCTCTCTAAAACTTGAAAAAGAAGAAGGGTTCAACCTAGGGTTTCAAGGCAAGCCTCCAATTTCACCATTGAAGATAATCATTTGGCTTTGAGGTATGATAGTTTTCATCCACGGGGTTCCCAAATTCCTCTATTTTCAAAGTTAGAATTCCCCAAAGGAGTTAGGGTTTTCTTTAATTGCCATGAGTTCATTTGATTATTGATTTAAATGATTGAATTACAATCTCTTATGCATGAGTTGATGAAATACTATGATTTTATGATGATTCCCCAATGAACCCATGTTTTCCCCCCATGTTTTCAAGTTATGATCATATGATGTGGGATTTTGATTATAAGAGAAGAGTTTTATGAAATCTAGCATGTATTGAGAGAATTACATGAATTTATGATGAAATCCATATCTAACCCATGTTTTCTAAGGGTTGAGGATTGAAAGTGGATTTTGAACCTTAGAAAGGTAAATTATGGAATTATGCTCATTCTTATGAAATCTATGCAAATGTTTTAAGGATGCTTTGAGAGTAAAGTATCAATGATGATGATGTCGATGTGTTATTGAAAGGATTTTCTCAAATACACATAAAAACATTATGTGAAAGGTTTTATCACATAATAAAAGGGTTCTAAGGTTAAAAGGTCTTCTCACCTAATTGAATCAAAGATTAAGAGCTATCCTAATGAATCTTAGCTTGGATTGGTTATTTAAAGATACCTTTCCATTGATGATGACTTAGATTGGATTGGTAAGATGGCGTGACTTTCCATGGATACTAAGAAAAAGAAGAATTGACTATTCCGTGGGATTTAACTTAGCACCGAGAGGATATTGAAATGGAAGCTCTCCCGTTAGTAGAGGTCAGGTTTCTAATAGCAATCTCCTTATCCCTTACCTATGTGCCCCCATGGGATGTTGGTATATATAGACCTTAGCTAGTGGATCCACCTATGCTAGAAGTTCATGGTGCTTACCTTGGCAAGTAGGACAATCCTTTTCGGTGTGGGAGACATCGGGGGATCATATTATAGCTCACATGGTCTCTATGTCGGTTAAGGTTAATTCCCCGCATTAATAATGAACTAAGGTTACTTCAAAAAGTATCTCATATGTGTTCAAAGGCTTTAAAGATGATTAGCTTGCATTGACCATGGTTTTATGAATTATGTTTTCTAACCCTTTTATATCATGTTTTAGCTTGGTCAATTGTATGTCATGAAATGAAATGTCCTTTTAGAGTGATTTAAATGTTTTATGCGTATCTATCATACTTGGTACATTATTTTTTACTAACGCATACTCTTGCCTATATTTCCCCAAATGTAGGGTCTGACAATCAGGTTTCTGAGTTTCGTGACTAGTGGTTGATTTTGAGATTTCCTAGCTTTGGTGAGTCCTCATGCTTTGAGGAAGGATTCTGTAACACCTCAGATCTTAAAATGAAATAAAATCCTAGTTTTCAGAAAAACTAGTGCCTGTACCGACGGAACCACCCACATACCGTAGGTGGGACCACAGATCGTAGGTGGGGTTCCATCGTTAAGACCCAAATCTTTATAGTCTCTTATCCCACCCACGATCGACCAGTACGATTTGTCGTTGGACCTATGGACCGTAGGTGAGGGTCAGCAGCCAGTTAGAGGGAAATTTCTGTTGGGTCAACTTCAAATGGTCATAGCCTTTAGAACAAAATAAATTAGGTGTCCCATAACATACCAAATGATAGATAATTGAATCCTCTTTCCAACACCATCGAGTTTGCTAAAATCCCATCTCCGAGTAAAAATTTATGCTCATTTTAGTGAAGCCCTACTGGGCATATCATGAATGACGAACCCAAAAGACGGCCGGTGGGTCAAACGACAGACCGTTGTTCCCTCCATAGATGATCTTCACCAAAATTAATTCAGGGTCATTTTGTTCCTTTCCCCTATGCGTTGGGCACTTAATTTACGTCCTTTGGTGCCTAAAATACGTTGTTTTACTTTGAATAAGTCTAATAACTTAGTCAGACATACCCGAAACCTTTATTCACCAAAAATCATCCAGACTTGGAGCACAAAGAAGAGGAAAAGTCGACTAAACCCTTCCAAGAATGCAACAAGTTTTATTTAGTTCCAGCCCTGAAATCGTAAGATTTCTGCGTGAATTTCATCACCAGGTATGTGGGAGTTCACTAGTGGGTTCCTTTCATCCACTAGGTCCCTAGAATTCAGTCAGATTCTTGATTCTCTATATCATGTTTAGACCTAGTGTTTATAAAACCTTGGATAATTGTTGTGAATTAGCTGTTATAGTATTCCTAATCAGATTATCATGTTTTTGTGAAATCGTTGCTTAGTTCTTTGCATGAAATTCAGAACCCTAGTTGTGTAGATTCGCTTAGTTCATGAATTGCACTTGCTAGGTCAGTTTAAAATTATATATATGCTCCAGTTAAGAATGTTTCATTGTCATTATTTAAATGTTTCATTCTCAGATTTGTATGTTAGAACATTGAGCTATCTAGTATTTCAGTTTTGTTGTGTCATACACATTCCAGTTGGGAGTAGGCTTAGACCGAGTTGGACTAGGGTTTAACGTACCCTCATAGTCCCAGAACTACGTGCCTCCATAGGTTTATCAGTCCCCTCTATTGGGCATTAACTTTAGTGATCACGCTATTTAAGCCTTTATACCTCTGACAAGGTATATTGGGTCCTATTGATGGGGCGTATTCATCGAACAATCATGCCTTTTTACCCCTGGCAGGGTATATTTGGTCCTCTCGATGTGGCGTATACATCAGACTCCACATTTAGCTCACGTGGTTTTATGTCGGTTAATAGTAGCTCCCACAGTCAGACTTCAGCGCAGTTGACCAAGTCTTCAATTATCTTTCAACATTCAGTCTCAATATGTCATGTTCAGGATTAGTACTTGGTCATTGCATTTAGCTCAGCCTTCAATATATTTCAGCATTTACATTCAGTTCAGATTATGTTATTTCTCAGTATGCTTTGTTCATTTATGTATTTTATTCTGCTATACTATATATCCTGCATGCTCAGTACATTCCAAGTATTGACGCATACTCTGTGCTACATCCTTTCATGATGTAGGTTCATGTATTCAACATCGAGATCATGCATAAATCGGTTCCCAATCTCTAGTTCAGCAGCTTCAGTGGTGAGTCCTCATACTTCGAGGACAATAGGACATGCTTTACACTTTAGTCTTTTTATTCAGTTTTGAGTTTTGCTAGAGTTAGCTCGGGGAATGTCCCAACAACTTTAGTTAGTTCGAGGCTTTTTTTAGACATAGTACTAGATTCAGTTTTAGTTTTGAGTTCGATCCTCCAATTTTTATTAAACTCATTGTTTTTTATATATTCAGATCAATATTGGGTATTCCCCACTATTAGTTATCACTGTTTAAGCTTCCGCATAGTATATTTATTTAGTAATCTTTTGGTATGCTTATGATATGCCATCTCAGGTTAACTTGGAGTGACTCGTGATCTTAGGTTTGTGTTTACGTCCAGGGGGTAGCCTCGGGGAGTGACATATTTTATTGTTTTAGTTTTATTTCATGTATTTCACTTTTGGATATGATGCATGGGCAACAATTTTATTCTATTGTATTATTTGGCTATACTGAGATAAGTGTTTTAGACTTCCAACTTTCTTTTATAAAACTATTGGACTTGGACTATTGTTTTACTCTAATTTTTCTATTTGTTTTGATATGAAAGCTAAGTGGCTTGTATGGGGTCCTTCGGGGTTCTATACGCCATGTTACATATAGGGGTACCCCTCTGTCATGACAAACTTCATAATCAGAGAACAATGTTTAGAATGGTCTTAGGATGTCTCATAAGCCACGTCTAGTAGAGTCTTGTTCATGAGTGTGAAGCGCGCCACATTTATGAAAGAGAAGCTACAAGATGTTTAGGAAACTCTACTTCTTTCATTACTCTAAAGTCGTGCGATATAGTTTAACTCTATTAGGTCTCTCTCCTAATCCTTATCCGATGCTCTACAAGATATGGCTACTCGAAGAGCTTATGCTAGAAGGAATGTGAGGGAGAATACATAACAAGAATATCCTCCTCAAGCTCCTCAAGTTCTGGTCGATCCTTTGGATGATCAAGTGACTAATGCAAAGATTAGGGCTGTTTTTCAAGTGTTGGCGCAAGCCATGACGGCCCAAGCCAATAGGGAGGTTGCGGTTACTGTAAGCCCAAGTATGATTACAATGAGATATAGAGTGAGTGACTTCACTAGGATGAATCCTCTGAAGTTTCATGGTTCTAAGGTTGAGGAAGATCCTCAAAGGTTCATTGATGAGGTTTATAAGGTCTTGATGAATATGGGAGTGTTGTCGGTGGAAAAGGTAGAGTTATCCGCTTATCAACTAAAAGGTGTTGTTCAAACTTTGTTCAACCATTAATGGAAAGAAGGGAGACCGCAAGATGCGGGTCCTCTTGATTGGGAGAAGTTTAAGGCTTCTTTTCTTAATAGGTTCTTTCCCCTTGAGATGAGGGAACCCAAGGTTCTTGAGTTTATTAACCTTCTTCAAGGAAGTATGAGTGTGAGGGAATATTCTCTTAAGTTCACACAATTGTCTAAATATGCTCCAACAATGGTTGCCGATTCAAGGGCAAGGATGAGTAAGTTAGTTTTGGAGGTGTCCGAAATGGTGGTAAAAGAGTGTCGTACCACCATGCTCATTAATGACATGGACATCTCTCATATCATAGTTCATGCACAACAGATCGAAGAGGAGAAACTTAAGAAAAAGTCTACAGAGGTAAAAAGGGCTAACATCGGTGATGGTAATTTCTCTCATGCAAGGTCCGATGGATATGGTCGTCCTAGATTTTGACAAAAGTTTTCAGGTCAAGGTTCCTCCAATGCTCATCCTAAGTTCAACAAAGATAGGGTGTCTAACCCTAAGCCTCAAGGAGGTAATGGTAGTGGGTCTTCATTGCCTATGTCTACTTGTACTAGATGTGAAAAGAAGCACGAAGGTAAGTGCCTAGACAACACAGATGGCTGCTTTAGTTGTGGTAAGAGTGGTCATAAAATGAAGGATTTCCCGATGCTTATGGCTAAAGAAAGAGAGGGCAAGAAATCTCCTCCTAGTGGTTCGGGTCCCAATGCTCCTAAGTAAAATCGATTCTATGCACTTCAAACTCGTGGTGAACAAGAGGGTTCTCCCGATGTGGTTATCGGTATGTTGAAATTTTTCCAACTTGATGTTTATGCTTTACTTGATCCCGGTGCTACCTTGTCTTTTGTGATGCTATATGTGGCTATGAGGTTTGATGTTCTTCCAGATGTGTTGTTAGATCCTTTTTCTGTCTGTACTCCCGTTGGTTATTTTATTATGGCTAAGAGGGTCTATAGAAAGTGTCCCGTTTCCTTGTCCCATAGAGTTACTCTTGTTGACTTGGTGGAGCTTGATATGCTAGATATTGATGTTCTACTTGGGATGGATTGGATGCACTCATGTTATGCTTCTATTGGTTTTAGAACTTATGTAGTCAAATTTCAGTTTCCGAATGAGCCTGTCCTTTAATGGAAGGGGGGAAATTCTATGCCTAATGGTCAGTTTGTCTCTTGTCTTAAAGCTATGAATATGATTTTTAAGGGTTGCATTTACCATCTAGTTAGGGTGAGGGATGTAAATTATGAAACCCCTACTCTCGAGTCGGTCCCCGTTGTAAATGAGTTTCCAGAAGTGTTCCCAGATGACTTACCCGATATTTCTCCCGAGAGGGAAAAAGACTTAGGTATTCACATTTTCCCAAATACACAACCTATTTCTATTCCTCCTTACCGTATGGCTCCGGCAGAGCTTACGGAGTTGAAAGAACAATAGAAAGATTTTTTGGATAAGGGTTTCATCCGACCGAGTATCTCTCCATGGGGTGCTCCAATTTTATTTGTTAGAAAGAAAGATGGTTCCCTTCGTATGTGTATTGACTATCGTCTATTTAATAAGGTGACCATTAAGAATAAGTATCCTTTTCCAAGGATAGATGATTTATTTGACCAACTTTAAGGAGCAATTTACTTTTCAAAGATTGACCTTAGATCGGGATACCACCAATTGAGGGTGAATAAAGATAGTATTCCGAAAATGGCTTTATTACAAGTTTTTGGTAATGTCATTTTGGTTGACTAATACTCCGGCGGTGTTTATGGATTTGATGAATAGGGTGTTTAGACAATACCTTGACATGTTTGTGATTGTGTTCATCGATGATATATTGATCTATTCGAGAAATGAGAATCAACATATTGATCATTTGATGATCGTGTTGCAAATTCTTAAGGACCGACAACTCTTTGCAAAGTTTAGCAAGTGTGAATTTTGGCTAAGATTCGTAGCTTTCCTCGGCCATATTGTTTCAAGTAAGGGTATTGAGGTAGATCCAAAGAAGACAGATGCGGCCAAAAGTTGGCCTAGACCTCTAACTCCTTAGGATATTAAAAGTTTATTGGGTTTAGCCGATTACTATAGAAGGTTTGTTGAGGGATTCTCTTCAATTGCCTCTCCTTTTACGGCTTTGACTCAAAAGAAGGCTAAGTTCATATGGTTTGAAAAGTGTGATAAGAGTTTCCAAGAGTTGAAAGATAGACTTACTTTCGCTCTGGTGTTGACTTTACCGTAAGGGACAAATGGCTTTGTTGTTTATTGTGATGCCTCTAGAATTGGGTTAGGGTGTGTGCTTATGTAAAATGTGAGAGTTATTGCTTATGACTCAAGGAAACTTAAGATTCATGAGAAGAATTATCCTACCCATGACCTTGAACTAGCGGCGATTGTTTTTGCCTTAAAGATATGGAGGCATTATTTGTATGGTGTGCATGTAGATGTGTTTACCGACCACAAGAGTTGCAATATCTGTTTAATCAGAAAGATCTAAATTTTTGCCAAAGGAGGTGGCTGGAGTTATTGAAAGATTATGACATGAGTGTTCTCTATCACTTCGGAAAGGCAAATGTGGTGGCGGATGCTCTTAGTCGATTATCTATGGAATGTTGCTCATATTGAAGAAGAAAAGAAATAGTTAGTTTGAGATGTTCATAGATTGGCCTGATTGGGTGTTCGGTTAGTGGACTCTACCTAGGGTGGTGTTATGATACACAATGGTTCAGAATCATCTTTAGTGGCGGATATGAAAGCCAAGCAAGGTCTTGATCATATTTTGGTCTACTTAAAAGAGGTGCTTAAGAAATCCACTGAAGCTTTCTCCCAAGGGGGAGATGGGGTACATAGATATCAAGGTCGTTTGTGTGTTCCAAATGTTGATGACTTGATGGAATAGATCTTGTCAGAAGCCTATAGTTCACGATATTCCATTCACTCGAGATCCACCAAGATGTACCGTGATTTACGGGAGGTCTATTGGTGGAATGGGATGAAGAAGGATATGGCGGAATTTGTGACTAAGTGTCCTAATTGTCAACAAGTGAAAGTTGAGAATCAGAAACCGGGAAGTTTATACCAAGACATTAGCATTCCTACCTGGAAGTGGGAAGATGTGAATATGGACTTTATTGTTGGTTTGCCTCGCACCCGACGACAACATGATTCAATTTGGGTGATAGTAGATCAAATGACGAAATCAGCTCATTTCCTTCTCGTTAAGGTTTCCTATACGGCGGAGGACTATTCCAAGTTATACTAGCGAGAAATGGTAAAGTTGCATGGTGTGCCTTTGTCCATTTTTTTAGATCGTGGAACCCGATTCACTTCTCAGATTTGTAAGTCATTCCAAAAGGGTCTTGGTACTCATATTAATCTTAGTACGTCCTTTCATCCCCAAACCGATGGCCAAGCAGAGTGAACTATCCAAACTTTGGAAGATATGTTAAGGGCTTGCGTGATTGATTTTAAGGGCAATTGGGATGACCATTTGCCATTGATTTAGTTTGCTTATGACAATAGCTATCACTTGAGTATTGGTATGGCTCCATTTGAGGCATTGTATGGTAGGAGGTGTAAGTCTCCTATATAATGGTTTGAGTTGGGTGAAGTTGCTCTAATAGGTCCCGAGTTGGTACATGAGGCCATAAAGAAAGTTTGACTTATTAGAGAAAGGTTAAAAATGGCTCAAAGTCGACAAAAGTCATATGTCGATATAAGAAGAAGAAATCTTGAGTTTGATGTTCATGATTGGGTTTACATGAAAATTTCACCCATGAAGGGTGTAATGAGGTTTGGTAAGAAAGGGAAGCTTAGTCCCCGATATGTAGGCCCATATTAGATTTTGAGATATGCTGGTAAGATTGCTTATGAACTAGATTTGCCAAATGAGTTGGCATTGATGCATCCAGTTTTCCAGGTATCTATGTTGAAGAAATTTGTTGGTGATCCGACATCCATAGTTTCCTTATAAGGGTTGGGAGTAAAGGAAAATCTTTCTTATGAGGAAGTTCCGGTTGAGATTTTGGACCGGTAAGTCAAGAGGTTGAGAAATAAGGAAGTAGCTTTCGTAAAAGTATTGTGGAGGAATGACTTACTTGAGGGTGCTACTTGGGAGGCCGAGGCTGATATGATGTCCCAATACCATCATCTGTTTCCTGTACCCCTACTCTAGCTTAAGGTAATGAGTTCCTCATGGTTTGTTCTTTACTTTTGGAGTCTTGTGTCTTGTGTGTTTCCATGATTTCCTTACGATGCTTGATTTATGAAAAGTTCAAGTTTTGAGAAAATGAGTTTGTTTAATGGACTCTTACGTTTTTATGTGCACATGAGTATGAATTGCATGTAGACTACTTGATATGATGTTATGAGAATGCCTTTAGCTTAGAGTTGATATTTCCTCCTCAGATATATGCATTTGAGTATGATACTAGCTTGGAGTCGATATTTCCTCCTTGGATTTGGGCATTGCATGCATAATGGGTTGGTAGACTTAATTTCACCCGTCTTATGATGTTTTGATAACGCCCTAGATTGGAGTCGATAGTTCCTCCTTGGTTATATGCATTGCATTGTTGGTTGGGTTGTTAGTTCCTCTCCTTCTCTTTTCGTACCAACTTGAATCTCATTCGAGGACGAATTGTCCCAAGAGGGAGATATTGTAACACCCCGTATTTGAAATATGGACAAATAGTAGTTTTTAGGAAATCGCAGGTGCCAGCCACAAGGGCTACCCACGGCCTATGGATGGGACCACAGACCGTAGGTGTGATCCGTGGAAGGGCACCCAGAATGTGGGTTAAACAGTTAGAACTACGGTCTAAACCAATGGACCGTTGGTGGAACCACAGTCTGTAGTTGAGGCCCGTGGTCCAAGTCCCCAATTCCAACTTTCTGACCTCCATCGACGGTCCACCAGAACAGGCCGTAGGTCAGACCACAGTTCGTTGACTGGGGTCTGTAGGTGGGAGGTCGATAATTAACTCTAGGGGCAGTTGGGTCTTTTTCTAATTATTTTATTCCTATACTACATCATTTTCCCCTTCACTAAGACCCCTATATAAGTATTTTAACCCCCAAATTAAATCCATTCAAGTCATTCTTCCAAAATCACAAAAGAAGATCAATTCTCCTCTCCAAAATATTTCTCTGTCTAGAAACTTGAAGAAGAAAAATGGTTCAACCTAGGGTTTCAAGGCAATCATCCATTTTCACCATTGAAGATAAGTATTTGGCTTTGAGGTATGATAGTTTTCATACATGGATTCCTTCCATTCATAGGGTTTCCAAATTCCTCTATTTTCAAAGTTAGAATTCCCCAATTGAGTTAGGATTTTCTTCAATTGCCATGGTTCTTTTTATTATTGATTTAAATGATTGAATTATGATCTCTTATGCATAAATTGATGAAATACTATGATTTTATGATGATTCCCCTATGAACCCATGTATTTCCCCCATGTTTTCAAGTTATGATCGTATGATGTGGGATTTTGATTATAAAGGAAGAGTTTTAAGAAATCTAGCATGTATTGAGAGAATTACATGAATTTATGATAATTGTATATATCTAACTCATGTTTTCTAAAGGTTGAGGATTGAAAGTGGGTTTTGAACCTTGAAAGTTAAATTATGGAATTATGCATATTCTTATGAAATCTACACAAATATTTTAAGGATGCTTTGAGTAAAGTATCAATGATGATGATGTTGATGTCTTATTGAAAGGATTTTCTTATATACACATAAAAATGTGATGTGAAAGGTTTCTCACATAATGTAGGGTTCTAAGGTTGTAAGGTCTTCTCACCTAATTGAATCAAATATTAAGAGCTATCCTAATGAAACTTATCTTGGATTGGTCATTGAAAGATACCTTTCCATGGATGATGACTTAGCTTGGATTGGTAAGATGAAGTTCCTTTCCATGGATAGTAAGAACAAAAAGAATTTACTATTCCATGGGATTTATGCTTAGCACCGAGAGGATATTGAGATGGAAGCTCTCCCATTAGTAGAGGTCATGTTTCTAGTAGAAATATCCTTATCCCTTACCTATGTGCCTCCATAGGATGTTGGTCTAGATACACCTTAGCTAGTGGATCCACCTAAGCTAGAAGTTCATGGTCCTTACCTTGGCAAGTAGGACAACCCTTTTCGGTGTGGGAGACACCGAGGGATCATATTATTGCTCACATGGTCTCTATGTCGGTTAAGGATAATTCCCCACATTAATAATGAACTAAGGTTACTTCAATAAGTATCTCATATGTATTCAAAGGCTTTAAAGATGATTAGCTTGCATTGAACTTGGTTTTATGAATTATGTTTTCTAACCCTTTTATATCATGTTTTAGCTTGGTCAATTGCATGTCATGAAATGAAATGTGCCTTTTTAGCATGATTTAAATATTTTATGCATAACTATCATACTTGGTACATTGGTTTGTACTAACGTATACTCTTGCCTACATTTCCCCAAATGTAGGGTCCGACAGTCAGGTTTCTCAATTTCGTGGCTAGTGGTTGATTTCAAAATTTCTGAGCTTTGGTGAGTCCTCATGCTTCTAGGATGGATTCTATTGTTTCAGTTTTCTTTCATGTATTTCAATTTTGGACATGATGTTTGGGCTAGGCCCAATTTCATTCTATTGTACTAGATGGCTATATTGAGACAAGTGTTTTAGACTTCCGCTTTTATTTTATAAAACTATTGGACTTAGACTACTGTTTTACTCTAATTTTTGTATTTCTTATGTTATGAAAGATAAGTGGCTTGTATGGGGTCCTTTGGGGTTCTATACGCCATGTTACATCTAGGGGGTACCCCTGGGTCGTTACACTATTATTATAAGCAAACTCAATCAACAACAAATGATCATCCCAATTACCCTTGAAGTCAATCACCCAAGCTCTTAACATATCTTATATAGTCAGAATGGTACACTAGGCTTGTCCATAGGTTTGAGGGCGGAAAGCCGTGCTTATTTTTACCTGGGTACAAAGACCTTTCTAAAATGACTTCTAAAACTAGGACGTATTTTGAGTACCACAATCGGAGATAATAGACAAAGGAACTCCATGCAACCTTATCGTTTTCCAAATATAAATCTTAGTGTAGTCCTTTGCTGAAAATGAAGTCTTAACGGGAAGTTACATCTAGGGGGTACCCCTGGGTCGTTACACTATTATTATAAGCAAACTCAAACAACAACAAATGATCATCCCAAATACCCTTGAAGTCAATCACCCAAGCTCTTAACATATCTTATATAGTCAGAATGGTACACTAGGCTTGTCCATAGGTTTGAGGGCGGAAAGCCGTGCTTATTTTTACCTGGGTACAAAGACCTTTCTAAAATGACTTCTAAAACTAGGACGTATTTTGAGTACCACAATCGGAGATAATAGACAAAGGAACTCCATGCAACCTTATCGTTTTCCAAATATAAATCTTAGTGTAGTCCTTTGCTGAAAATGAAGTCTTAACGGGAAG
>JAJOOO010029145.1:0-19734 GCA_029582685.1 Solanum piurae
CATTTGATTTCACTATCATTTTAGGTGTATTTTGTTATTTCTTGATGTGTGACTAAAACCCCCCATTCTTGGGGTGTGATTTAGCAAATATGTGTTGATATTATTGTTGGGTCTTGCTTGCTGATAGGTTAGATGTATTTTAATGGTGATTTCACCTAGTGATTGTGGTTTAATTTAATGGGTTTGTAGTTGTAAATACAAAGTCACCCATGTGTTTTCGGCTTGCCTGAGAAGGAGGTCGCAAAACCAAGACGACTAGACTGATGGCCTAAGGAGTGAGTTGACATGAGGTTCAGCCCGAGAGGGTGAACCCTAGTCCCATATCCTAACAGTCAGCTCGAGAGAGTGAGTGGGGTAAGGCGTAGGCTGGTTTTTATGCGGAAAATGGGTGTCCGAGAGGAACGCATTTGAAACGGGGTAAGTTACCCGAGAGGGAACTTATTTCCATCTAAAGCTTAGCCTAGTCACTATTATCTTACAAATTTCCTATCGAAAGCATGTACTCAACCATTTATCTCAACTTGTATTGCGGTCACACCCCAAGAACTCTTCCCCATACTTGATTTTCTTGTTAATTTTGTTGTTTTTACTTACTTGTGACAAAAACCCCAAATTGATATTTGACACTTTTTGTGTCCCCCTTTCGATTTACAATGTTTTTAATCGTTAATTTCATTAGCTACGACTAGTTAGAACTATATTTTATTTTTCTATTAATTCTCAAACCGCTCCCTTGGGACACGACCCCAACCCTTGGTTGGGTTACTATATTATCGACGATCATAGACACTCGAACCGTAGTTAGTGTGGTCGGTCACGATAAACATCAATAAGTAATCTTACACGCCCCAAAATTAGGAAAACAGGACAACAAAATCTTACAGGACAACAAAATCTTACAGTACAATCAAGTACTGACTACAATGACCAAATCACACCAACTTCGACCTTTATAAACCATATTATACCCCCACTTCATCTACTAACTACCTCATCCAAACAATTAGTAATCATGTCTTATTACAACAATACCCAAAATCATCACCATCACCTCAACTCCCTACCACGTGAAAGTTCAAGATTAGCAATGCCAAATTTTCCAAGCAACCCTCATCACCGTATGACTATGAACAACAACAAATTCCAACACTCAAACCCACCACCACCGCTGCCCCAATATCAACCAAACTTTCCACTCGATCCTCACCAATTGTCGATGACGATGGAAACTTCGAACTACATTTCACGCCATCCGGCATTTCAATACCTCACCAATCCTCTGACCCCTTCAATCAGAACTACATAACCCAGAACACACATCTCTTGTCAATATTTCCTCATGCAGTTCAAATCTCTTTTGCAACTATAGAGGGGATAACCAACATGCCACCAAACCAATTCAATATGACTCATCTTCCAACACTAATAGAGGAGAGGCTTACTAGAATCCTCATAAGAATAGCAGCGATCCAACTGGAACTCACTCAAGAACTGACAACTTTGGAGTTCTATCACATTCTCCACCAACCAGTAGGGCTCTCCAACATGAACATGCAGCACCTCCAACTTATACACCAACTCAATTTCTTTGTGAACTACTCCTTACAACTAATTCTAGACATGGAGGGAACAACCTACTACAACGAAGAGACCACTCTCAACGAGGAAGAAGACAACATGGAGAACCAGGTTGTACCCCAAATGCCAATCATTATCCCCTGTGCATTTGAGAATGAATCACTCAAAGAAAGAAGAGGAACCAAACATCCCAGGGAAATACATTCAAACAGTGTATCTGAGGAATCACAAAGACATCCTTGAACATATGCTACTACAACTCCAGTGCACCACTAAAATATGTGACACTGATTATTCCAACAAGGAAGGACAAACAACCTTTGGAGGAAATGAAAGAAGAATCGAGCAACTCCAAGGTGAACCTGGAGATGACATTGGCACCAGGAGGGATCCCAACAACATAATAACAAATATCAATGAAGATACTTCTATGGAATTGTAGAGGAGCCTATAATATAGGTTTTATGTGCGAGCACTTCTAGATTGCAATAATCCTACTGTACTAGCTCTTACTGAAACTAGAATGGAAGACCAAGATACATTACTTCAGGAACTGGATTTCACTGATGTCATTCAAGTCCCATCAACAGGATATTCAGGTGGAATTGCTCTCGTCTAGAGGAAATCGGAGATCACAATTGAACCATACGTTCTAACCGAGCAAGAAATTCACTCAACTATTGAGGTAAACTCCAAGACTAAATTTTACTTTTCTATAATGTACGCAAAAAATAAATGTAATTATAGAGATATACTGTGGAATAGCCTAAGAAACATAGCAACTACTATAAATGGACCTTGGCTTGTATGTGGGGATTTCAATGAGGTAACCAATGCTTCCGAAATATTAGGAGGAAAACCGATTAATAATACTAAATGTTCTTCCTTTATAAGATGCCTAGACGACATGGGAATGATAGATCTTTGTTTTTCGGGCTAAAAATTCAGTTGGACCAACAAACATAAAAATAAATCGAATCTCATTATGGAAAGACTTTATATATTTCTTAGTAATCATGAATTGCTAACCTTGTTTCTTGACTCTAATATATACCACCTTCCTCATACTCACTCGGACCATTGTCCCATCATATTAAATTTCTCTAAAAACTACCGTAAGACTAACAATTTTTTTTTATTTGAAACCATGTGGCTCCAGACTTCCCAAACATAGTCAAAAGCCACTGGAACCAAGACGATGACTATGAAAAAAATCTGATAGCTTTCACTAATGCTGCAAAGAAATGGAATAATGAAACTTTCGGGAACATCTTCAAACAGAAGAATGATCTTTTAAAGCGCCTTAACGACCTCCAACTTATGAATGTCGACCATAAAAAGCCTTTTCATTACGATTTAGAGAATATGCTCACCAACGACTTCAACGAAATCCTTAAAAGGGAAGAAGATTTTTGGAAATTAAAGTCTAGAGTCCAATGGATCAATGAAGAAGATGCTAATACTAAGTTCTCTCATATCTCCACAACTAAGAATAGACGTAGAAATAGAATCATAGGTCTTAACGATTCAGTACGAAATTGGACGTTCGATCCTATAAACATTAATGAGACAATCATTCATCACTTCCAAAAGATTTATACTACTGATCTAAACTATAGCTCCCTCCTTGCTCCTACTGTTTATCAAAACTCCATCTCTCGAGAGAATAGTTCTAATATAGGAAGACCTTTGACTAGAGAAGAAATTAAAAATGCCATCTTTTCCTTTCAACCCCTTAAATCCCCAAGACCAGATGGCCTTCACCCACTTTTCTTCCAAAAATTCTGGAAAGAAACAGAGGAAACAATAGTCACCCCGTGTATGACTGCTTTTAGCATTTCCTCCATTCCTGCGGAAATATATAAGACTTTCATCTGTCTCATTCCAAATTTAAAAATCTGGAGCAAATTACTTACTATAGACCCATTAGCTTATGCAACACTATCTACAAAACCATTATTAACATCATTGTTAATAGAATTAGACCCTACTTAGATGATATCATTATCCCCCAACAAGGCGGCTTCATCCCTGGAAGAAGAGCTTTAAGACAACACAATAATCGTTAAAGAAGCTATCCATCCTTCCGAAAATCCAAAGGAAAATTTGGTAAAATGCTTCTCAAAATCGACCTAGAGAAAGCTTTCGACAAATTAGAATGGTCTTTCATCAGACAATCCCTCATTATTCTAAACTTTCCTAATAATATTATCAAATTAATCATGTCTTGCATCTCTACCTCCTCAATATCCATACGTGAATGGCAGCCCGACAAAATTCTTCCTTCCATCGAGAGGATTAAGGCAAGGAGACCCGCTATCACCCTATTTATTTATTATATGTATGGAATCTCTCTCCAGACTCATTCACTTCGCCATTCAAGAAAGCCTATGGTATCCCGTTAGAATTGGTAGAATGGGAGTTCCTATATCTCACCTTCTCTTTGCGGACGATATTGTCCTCCTTGCTAAAGCCGACACTTTAAATGCATCCTCTATAATCCACATCTTCAACACCTTATCGGAACAATCAGGCAAGTAAATCCTCAATTATGTTTTCAACAAATGTTAGCCTTCAAGATAGAAATGACCTTTCCACAATGATGAATATTCGGCAATCTGAGAAAATGGAGAAATACCTAGGACTACCTATAACAAATTATCATTCGAAAAGTCTTGATTATCAATACATTATAGACCATATGAATAAGAAGCTTAGTGGATGCATGTAAAACTCGTTTCCTTTCTCTAGCGGGAAGAACCACTCTTATCAAATTTGTCCTTTCTACTATTCCCACATATGCAATGCAATGCCACTTACTGCCCCAAACTACTATAAACCATATTGATCGTATCCAACAAAACTTTCTTTGGGGATTAACACCGGAAAAGAGAAAACTTCATTTAATAAATTGGAATGCTTGTACCACCCCTATAGATCAGGGAGGCTTAGGACTCAAAAACACTAATGGGAATAATATATCCTTACTAGCTAGCTTACATTGGAGATTTCTAAATAACAAACTATCTTCTTTAGGTAAAAGTTCTGTCCAAAAAATATATAAATAGAAATAATAGAACTTTCTCAAACAATTACCATACCTACGACTCCTATATTTGGAAAAGTCTCGTTAAGGCATACCCCCTTTTTCATGGATCATGGGTAGTAGCCTTTTGTCCAACTTATGGGATCATGGGTACTCACCTCCATGCCCAACATTATGTGACACAGGTACTCGCCTCCATGTCTTTCTATAAGGATCATGGGTAATCGCCTCCATATCCAATCATCATTATAGGAACGTGGGGAGTCGCCTCTTATTCGATTCTAAGGAATATGGGTAATCGGCTCATATCCTTCTCATTTAGAGGTCATGGGTAATCGCCTCTAGCCTCATCAATTTCTTAGTCTTTTAGCTTAGATTCATTTTAGGTGAGCAATCCTTTCAATCTAGAATCATTCAATGTGAGAAAGCGTTCACATTCATACATAACCAATTTATGTGGGTAAATCCCTTCCACCACAATCACATCAAAATCATCAATTCATAACATAAGCTTCACTCTCAAAGCAATACTCATCATATATGCTTCAATCTCAAAGCAATTCATAATGTACCTTATTTATCCTATAAGAATACACCTAAATACCACAAATTCTCCTTTCATGGATCAAAACCCATTTACATCAATTTCAACTTAGAAACATGGGTTAAGCATGGGTACATGTAAATTCATCCTAAAAACATGTAATCCTATCAATTCATGCATAAACAATCATAACCCAATCAATTGGATTAACATTCATCAAGACCCACAACTTTAGAAGAAAACCCTAACTCAAATTGGGGAATTTCTACTTTCAATTGGGGAATCTTAGGGGCTCCATGGATGAAAAGCCATCATAACTTACCATCAAAGCCCAAAATTGCTTAAGGAATGGAAACTTGACCTTGACCCTAGCTTCAACTTTTTCTTCTTCTTCAAGTTCTAGAGAGGAAATATTTTGAGAGGAAGAACTTTGGTTTTTCTTTTGGGTTTTGAGAGAATGACTTGAATGAGTGAGTTTTAGGGTTAAAATCACTTATATAGGGGTCCTAGGCTTGGGTAAAACGACATAGCTTTGATTCAATTAATTTTGGGAAAGATCCATATACCCCTGAACTTAAAAGTTGTCGAACAACTTCACGAGGGGCACCACGGCCCGTTGTGGTGGCCGTGGTCCTTGACCAGTAGCCTGGCTTGCTACCCCTTAACTCTGTCTCCCTTCACGACCCTCTCCACGGCCCGTAGTGGCCTTCACAAGCCGTCAAGTGGCTTGTGGGAGGGTCTCTCTTTTAGGCAGCCTTTTGCTAGCCGTTGTGCCCTTCACGAGGCGTCATGATGCTCGTGGGAGGTGAGCACCACTTGGTTAGCTACTGTGAGCCACCCCGGGAAGCACCACGCCTCGTGGTGCTCTTCACGGCCCGTATGGGTCCTCGTGAAGGTTGCCCAGGCCAATTTCTTTGGCTCATGACCTCTCACTTGGTCCTTGCTTAGACTACTAGATTCCGAGGTGTTACAATTCATTTCATTAGGCCCTTAAGATAAGAATATATTTTCGATGATTTGCTGGATATATATGAAAGCTTGAGGTGTAGTTAATAGAAAACAAACATAAGTTTATGCTGCTTCATGCTGTTTGTTTTCTGATGGTATTTTATGCCTTTTCCCATCTCAAATCAATTTCCACCCATTATTTTCCAATTTCTTTTGATGCTTTGATATGACATATTGCCCCTCACCCCCTCCCTTTCTTTTATTATACATGTACTAAACCCCATTACATTATGGAAATTTCTGTAGTACCTCAACTCTCATGCAACCAAATTTCCTTGAAATTCTAAGGCTTCTTACATGCATTGAATGTATTCTGTGGTTTGTGCAGAACGGTCCGGTAGAGATGGCCAATGTACACTGTTTTTTGTTGTTGTTACTGCTCATGATGGGTAAAGATAATACAGGAGGAAGATGAAACTTTAATTTGCATAATCTATATCAATGTGATTAAATTTGTGCTGCTAATAGCTTTTACGTACATTTTTTTAATCCTAATTTTTGCTCAACTAAATGCTGATGTGAAGATTGGTTGATTGTTTATTTCTGCAGATTTTTATGCCACTCTTGATTTGAATTTGGCAGAGTGGACTGCCTTTTCTATCGGATTTCCTTGAGTGCCAAAATGTTAATTTTCTTTTTTTGGTCTGACAAGAACAATTTTGGTTTGCGGGGCAGGTGTAGGTTTTTGGTTCTTGTTGGAAGGATCCGTTTAGTATTGTTATATCTTTGCGTAGTAGTTTGTTCAGATGAAAACATGTTCTAATTTATCTTTAGAAGAACCAAAAGTATCTATCCAGTGTACATCTAATTTAAATACGATGAAAGATGGGTATTCAAGTCGGTTTACCTCTCCTATGTGGTTTGCGAGCTATTGCATAGGAGCGGGGGTTTTACCCTGTGCGCACCCAAAGGGTAGCGGCTGCGGGTTTCCCTTGTCATCAAAAAAAAAAAGAAAAGACGGGTATTCAAGTAATATTTTGCAACCATTGTGAAAGAGGAGGAATTAAAGAGTCCTCGTTCAGCTGCACAGGAAAACGAAGGAAATGATAGATACTTTAATTTAACTTTCTTGATCCAAAGAGTGTTACAATGGTTTTTGCTTGAGGACAATTCTTTGGGAAAATAAATAAATTAGTGATAGACAATGCAATTTCAAAATGTTGAGCAATGTAACTATTATGTGAAGAAGTAATGAAATAACGAACATGTCATCTAACTTTGAACATGATTTGTCTATAATTATTTGGTGTAGGTTTCAATCACGTCACTTAGCCAAGAGCATCATTGGCAACTGACAAGTGACTGGTTGGTTCAATTCAGGTTGGGTGTTAGTTCAAACAAGTAATGATTAGTGCCAATTGGCTGTCTTTTTCTCAGAAATGGCAAAGTGGGAATCAAAACCAGGTCTGCTTTCTGTGTTGTGCACATGTTACATACCAACCAATCTAAATGTAGTTAAAAAAAAGGGCAGTCCAGATGCTTCGTATCCAGAAGAGGGCCAAGCCACATTAGGTCTATAGGATGCAACCTCTTGGCCACACAACGACAATTCTTACTATTGCGCTAAACCTCCCCTTCAAATATGGTATGGATCAAATTTCTCAGCCGTAACAATCCGTCTGAGGACTACAACCTAGAGCTCCCTCCATGTTTACTGAAGGAATTTGAGTGGCAATGCAAGATACATAGATGAGTATCATAAGATTGATTCATTGGACAAAATTGCAAGCACAAGATATCATAGAATTGAGTAACGCCATCAACATATCAGATCTTACCTACATGTTCCTTTACTCAGATATTTACATCACCAGTATGGAGTTTTATCATTAATATATCTCCTAAAGTTGCATAAGAATTGACCCTTCCGCCTCAAATGACGAGTGTGATACAATCATATGCCAATTAGACTCACAAATGTTGGTAAAAATTAACCAGATAAAACATAGTAAAATTTATGAAAAGGATAGTTTACCATTTCACACAACACTGTAAGCAAATACGTGAATAAACTTAGCACAAATGTAGCAAAACGTACATTTCATTGCTCAATAAAACCATAAAAGGTACATGACACAGCATATGATATCCATAACTATAATATTTACAGAAAGAGGACTATCAAATGTGTATCGCTATAAAGTCGAAGGCACTTAGCTAACTGTTAAATGAAACGGAAGCACTTTGTGCATTCTTAGAAGTATATGCCCCAAACTAAAACATAAGCAGATGCCCATCAACATGCATAACACGGGCTGATTTAAAGCGCATAGTAAGCCAGCAACTGACATTCATCTCTAGAAGCAAGACTGGCTTGATCAAACAACTCAGGGTGAGCTAGCTCAACAAAATTCTCTTTTCCGCTCCTTTTCAGTACGACTTCCTTAGTTTTCCCTGAAAATGATAATAATAGTGTATGATATAGATGCATATATACTGACAACTCTGGATATACACTTCATATTGGTTCTTATGCAGAACACATAAAGAAAGCGGAGGAAGCAAAAAGAAGCAGCTGTTTAATACCTTTCTCGGCCAAAAGGCTAAGATAAAGCGAAGAAATAGCTGCTTTATGTAAATGACAAACCAGTCAATCAAAACTTAGCTAACACTAGCACATTTGTTGGTAGAGAATGGTATTGACACAAACTTGTTCCACCTTATCGTAATAAATAATCTTGCAACCAATGTACAATATCAAATAAAAACCATCATGAACTAGAAGGTTGCAACATAGAATAATGATTATAGACATTTCCATTTATTCTTTTAGTAATGAATCAATACACAAAATCTTTTAACAAGAAAAAATACATAAATTTGACATGCTAGCTCCTCAGCATATTTACGTGATCTCAAGAGGATGTAAAGACTGCTGCGATTATGTATACAAATGCACCCCAATAAAAAGAGAGAATGATACAAACAAGCTTAAAATGCAAGTTCAGCTCCCTAAGTTCCGCACCTAGAAATTAGGAAATGTGCTGACACTGATGCCTTCTCGTGTAAGGATTTTAAAAATGAAGGAAGTGAAGACAAGGGGGCACATTTTGATGAAAATGACCAGCTTACTAATAAACAACCCACGTTAACAATGTCTTCAGAATTGACCAAGAAAAACTCATCTCAGATCTTTTAAAAATTCCTGAGGCCAACGATGCAGGATTCAAACTCTGTGATTATTACGGGTCTGCTCCTCTTCACCCAACTCATCTCAGATTCATACTAGTATATTTTCAAAATAAATCAAGAAACTCCCTAGGAATTGCATATCGGTAAACATCATCGTGACACGACTTTCAATTCCTAGATTCTACAGGAAAAAAAAATGCAATAGAATTCTGTAACACACTTAGATCAGTTTACTAAATTAAACGCTAAAACCACTGAACCAAACAGTATCTATCAATGTATATGTGTGTGTAGAGAGATCAAATAAACTCGATAACCTATATCTCTGAAAGGACAATAGACAGGGGACGGAAGATCAAGAGCTCATAGTCATAATGACCTTTAAAATTGTAATCGGGACAAACTTCTTCAATCTTCTAGCATTATTCCTACAAATTTGACCCAAAACCAGATATGTAAGAAATTACCTCTGTCATCAATCCAAGCAACTCCCTTGACCAGTTCAATTCTATTCAGAACGAGTTCATCTCCAAACAATAAGTCCTCCTCTTAACTAACATCCTTGCAGCCGTCCCATAGGGCTCCTCAAATGCTGCTGCCACCCAATTCCCATCTGGCCCAACCACCTCTTTCTTAGGTTGCTCACTAGGCCTAATTGCTACCAATGTCGCCCCTTTAAGCACTGTCCCATCAGGTAACTCTAAATGTGGGGCGTACCACAACCTCATGTTCAGTGCTGGCACCATTGTCCTTTTCGAGGCCGATGAAGCTGAAAGAGGCTTCACTCTCAACTCCTCCAGCTGCTCCCTGTTCATACACAATACTCCTTGCCCATCAACATCCGTCAAAACCAAACTCTCAAGCTTCTTATGCTCTGCTATAATCGGCTGCAGCAGATAATGCCTTGCAGAAGCTGCTATCAAAGAACTAATCGTCCACACAACACGCAACTTCAAACCCCCATTAGTGTAAAACGACTCAGGTATGCTCCCATTATCTGTTTCTCCATTACCATCACCCAAATTATTACTGTTACTTCCATTTCCACACTGTTCCTCGACTAAGTCAGTTGTGTTACCAATACTTACCGGTTGAATCACCGAAGACGCCCCAAGAATAACACAATTATCAAGAGTAGAACCAAAATCAGCTCTCCACTTGAGCAAAGCACCTTCATCAATACCCAATTCCCCACTAGGCAACTCAATCCTAAGCAACTTAATTTCATCAAAATTCTTCAAAACCTGTATAGGGGAGTGATGGGTAACAGAATTTTGCTCAAAATCATCATCAACAAGAGAGGATGAAGCAGTACATCGCTTTGAAGAAATGGAGATCAACTGAGTAAGGGATTGAAAGGGTTTAACAAGACCAAGGAATACAAGTCGAAAAAGGGAAGAAATGGGGTGACGTGACTTATCAGAAGAGGCAGCAGCAGAAGATGAAGATGAAGAAGAAGATGATGATGCGTCATCATCATCAGAGATAACACAATCAACACGAACAACAACGTTATCAACTTGAGGAACAAGTGAATGAAACCTCGTACAAACTCCACAACATCTTCCTAGAGTTTTAACATCACCGATCTTGTTGAAAATCAAGAGAAGAACTGGATCAGGTAGCTGGTCGAAGTGATCAACAGGTTCTGGGTAGATCGTTGACCTCAGATCTGACTTGGATGAACCCATATTCAAGAAATTTCTGATAAACCAAAGACCTCTTTGTGAGAAGAAGAAGGGAAGAAGGAAGAAGAAGAAGAAGAAACAGAGTTGTCTGTGTGTTAGAGAGAGAGAGAGCGAGAGTGAAATGAGAGATGGGTAGAGAAGAAACAAGGATACCATGGGAGTTACGGGATAAAGTCTCTATATGTGCTTTTTTTTCTCTCTCTCTTACAATAAATCATTTCCAAATAAAAAACATAAAATTATAATACAAGGATAATAATACAGAAATTAAATAATAATAAACTTATTTACAACTTTTTTACTCAGACATTATGGTCTTGAACATGTCAGCAAACAAATAATAGGAGTATAGTATTTGAAATATTGTGCAAAACCAGTTTTTTTTGTTTTTAGAAATACTATTCTCTCTATTTTATAAGGCGTGAATTTGTGAGTAAATCCACACATATTACGATAAGTTTAATATATTATTGAATGATAACTATCAAGAAATTTGTGATGCAATGAACTCATTGCAAAAAGAGTCTTTTGAGATCAATGTTGTTATGCTAGATTATATTAACGAAAATTATCTAACCCTCGATAGGGAGGGGCTTCTTAAGCCTCGTATTCTAGCATCGATTAATATACCTGTTGCAATCAAGAATTTAAGGGATACCTTCCTTAAATATGAAAATAAGGGGTCTCTCACATACCAGAGCGTGGGACATAATTTAAATTAGGGAAAAGGGACGGATTTACCCCCAAACTTTAATAAATGGTACGTATATACCCTCCGTTATACTTTGCGTCCACATAAGCCCCTGCCGTCCAATTATAGGTGCACATATACCCCTCTCACTAACGGACCTCTAATTTCTTACACGTTTCTTAATCCTATTGAACTACCCGTTTGATCTTTTTTTTTAACCCATAATCCAACTATCCGCCCCATAACCCAATACCCACCCAATTTCCTCTAAAAGGAATCCTAATTAAAACACCCAAATTAACACGCCAAAATTAACACACCACACTTCTAAAATCTCAGATGATGAGACAGTGAAGTATGCCTATCTAACCAATATCAGAAAAAGAGTGAAGCCACCATTGCCAGCAGGTTACTGGGGCAATGGGTGTGTGCTAATATACGTTCAGCTCCTCGCAAAGGACCTCATCAATGAACCTATCTGGAAAGCAGCAGACGCGATAAAGAAGAGCAAGGACATCATCACAGATGAGTATGTTCGTTCGTTGATTGATTTCCAGGAGCTGCATTATGATGAAGGGATCACATCAGGGAATAGAGTGAGTGCATTTACAGATTGGTGGCATGTAGGGCACGAGACGGTTGATTTTGGATGGGGTGCCCTGTGATTGTCTTTCCTCTGTCTAGACACTTGGTTGGGAGTGTTGAACCTTGTTTTTTCTTGCCTTATTCTTCTGCCACTCAAGTGGTAAGAATGGTTTCAAAGTTTTGGTCTGTCTGCGACAATAAGCCATGCATGTTTTCATGGAAGAGATGGAAAAGTTGGACCATGGACTTGCTTGATTTTACTATATATGCATCTCCTCTTATTTACTAATAATATCACTCGAGAGTTAAATAAGAAAATCTTTTTAACTGTGATTTATTTATATGTGTTTTAAGTATTAAATTATTAATTGGTGTGTTAATTTGGGTGTTTTAATAAGGATTCCTTTTAGAGGAAATTGGGTGGGTATTGGGTTATGAGGCGGATAGTTGGGTTATGGGTTAAAAAAAAGGGTCAAACGGGTAGTTCAATAGGATTAAGACACGTGTAAGAAATTAGGGGTCCGTTAGTGAGAGGGGTATATGTGTACCTATAATTGGACGGCAGGAGCTTATGTGGACGCAAAGTATAACGGAGGGCATATACGTACCATTTATTAAAGTTTGGGGGTAAATCCGTCCCTTTTCCCTTTAAATTATATTCCCTTTGTCCAACAATACTGGTATATTGTTGACTTTGCACACTTCTTAAGAAACTATAAATAGAAGGGTTATTTTACTATGTCACCCTTTGAATATAATAAATAAATATCTTGAAAAATGTAATAAAGAAATGACTATATGAGTAAATTAGGAACTGAGTGTAAAATTATCCATCGATTTCATAAAGTGGACAAGTATTGTTGGACATAGGGTTGTTCATGGTTATGGTTAAAAACCCAAACCGAACCGCAATTCAACCAAACCGATTAAAAAAACCGATATTCGGTTTGGTTTGGTTAGGTTTAGTTTTTAAATTTTGAAAACCGATGATATTTGGTTTGGTTTGGTTTTGGTTTTACTAAAACACAACCGCAAAAATAACCAAACCGAACCGATAAATTAGATATATAAATTTTATAATTTTTATATTATTCATAAATAAATTAAAAATATTTTGTTAAATTTTAATTAACTTAAGTCTTTAACTTTATCATATTCTCATGCCCAACTATATCAATCCTAAGTCCAAGTCAATCAAAATCCATTTTAGTCTTTACCTACCGTACTTCACATAAAATAGTCACATTTTCTCTTAATTGAATCACTTTGTTTGTGTAATGATAACTCTAGTATTGATTAATTGCTTAATTGAACCGACATTAACTTTTTTGTGGATTGTTCATGTACTTGGTGTTTGTGTCTATCGAGATACGTACGTCCTCAAAAAAATTATTTCTTTCAAACCGAATAAACCAGAAAAACCGAACCAAATCGATAATAACCAAATTGACGGTTATTGTTTTTCGTTTGGTTTGGTTTGGTTTTAGAAATTTAAAATACCGACTACATTGGTTTGGTTTTAGTTTTAATCAATAATCGATCCAAATCGAACCAAGAACACCCCTAATTGGACATCCCAAAACAGTATAGTGGACAACTATTGTTGGACAAAGTGAGTATTTTTCATTATTGTTTTTTGTGAAAGCATAAAGGCAATCTATCTCCAAGAAAATATAAAACTTCATTAAAAAAAAAATCAAATATGAAAAAAATTTCAAATATTCATTTTGAATTTTAAACAATTTAAATTTTGAACAATGAAAAAAGCTCCAGAAATTTAGTAAATATGGAATAGAAAGAGTATTATATTATCATCATACCAAATTGATTTGGTACGTTTTGATATTTATAAGTTTGATTTTGATATTTCACATATGATAAATCAATAATCATAGTTTGGTTGAGCTCGTATATTGATATTATGATAAAAAATTATGACTTTAATTTTTTAAAAGCGTTTCCATTATATTAAACTAACACCTTATACATTTAGAAATATTCAAAAATAAATATAAATAATTTTCTTGGTTAATCAATTACACAAAAATAACATTTCAATATGATAAAATAATTAAAATTTCAAAGTCTAAAATTAAGTATAGTCTTACTTCACAATTTTAGACCAAAAATTGATTTCACTGACATCCAAACTCTAGCTTGACATATGTAGCTTCACTGGAACTCAAAGACACCTTCGTGGATCAAGTGATACATGGAAAGAAAATAAATCCTCAATTCTTGATTTTAAAAGAAAAAAAATTATTATGTTTAACCAGTTAGGTGGAAAGAATTTAGAACATACTCAATTCTTGATTTCAATATTATTTTATAAATGTCAAATATTAAAAAAAATAACAATACGTATCATATATCGGAGAATTAAAATTACGATATCAAAATTTTCAATTTTAATATGATATTTTGATATATGTCGTATTATGTCTATTCCTAATGTGAAATAACGAAATTAAAGAACGAATTATTTTTCAAAAAAATGTAAATAAAAAAAGAAAAAGAAAAAAGGAAAACAAATAAATTGAAATAATGGAGTAATATACTTTTTTTTTGTCCATGTTTTATATATTTAATTAAAGATACGATATATACGGTATAATATGAGACGTGTGTTTGATTTTATAACATATAAATTGGAATACATTTTTATTTTCAGTTTTAATACTCATGCAAAGAGACTTTGGAAGAAGAGTTTTGGGAAGGATACCTTTTGATATTTGGTTATTGTATGTAGAGATTAACTATTCTAAAGTTGTTGTTCCATATTTAATGTGCTATAAAAATAATATTAAAACTATAATATAACTAATTAATCTCTAAATTACTTATATCGAACATAAAACTTTAACCCATCACAAAATAAATAATTTCTATTTTTATTTCGATGTTGCTAACTCTTATTCATAAATTAAAGTTCTACTTGAATAATTTATCTTTGAGCTGAGCATCTAACATAAACAATTTTTCTATCATCATAAATCTATTTACATAATTTTTCTAAAATTCACTTATGAGATCATACCGAATATGTTATTATTATTAATACATTCATAAACCAGACAAACCCTTAAAGGTTGATTAATTTCATATAGAAACAAATTCCTGTTAAACATGGAGAATATATAATTTTATATCAATTAATCGTTTATTAAATAATATAGTTTCTCTATTTTAGTATTTGTGATGTTTAAAATTAAATTATTTAGTTTGTTGTGTCAACGTTAAGTTGAGGTAAGTATTTTCGATAAATGACTTGTTGTAGTAAAACAACACTAATGACATGCAAAATATTTTACATTATTTAAATTTCTTTTTCAAATTATATATATTTTTTTATTGTTCTTATAAATTATTTGATTGACTCATGTAAGTTTTTACAAAATAATTGTTACACTAATTGTGTTGTATGGAGCAGAGTGTTGAGCAGTTATTAAAAATCACATTTAAAAGATGAAATTTAGCATGAATGAGAATGCTTAGATGAGTGTTTCAAAGAGAGACAAGATTATAATGAGGATATACGGGCAAGGCGAGATTGATCTCCTTGGCGGACAAGATGCGATAAGTGAAATTAAGATGGTCCAAACATGTAAATAGAAGAAGAGCAGGTGCCTCAATGAGGATGTGTGAGAGGTTGGCAGTGATAGGTCAAACGAGAGGTAAAGATAGATCGAGGAAGAATTTAAGAGAAGTGATTAGACAAGGACATGCCACACCATCAATTCACTAAGCACATGATCCTAAATAGAAAAACATGGAGATCAAGATTAGGGTAAAAATTAATAGATAGTTGAACAATTTTGTCTCTTATGTGGGAGAGTATAATTCTAGTTTAAAGCATCTTATCTAATTTTAGTTTTATTATTGTTTCTTTTACTATTTATGTTGTCAATATATTTCTTTTTCTTCGATATTTCATCTTAGCTTCTCAATTGATTTTATATTTTTCAAGTTTGTTTTGAAAATGTTTGTCTCGAGTTGAAGGTCTATCAAAAAAATAAAAATTCTACCCCCATAAAGATAGGTAAAATTTACATATATCCCTCCTCACCCTGCTTGTGAAATCACATTAAATATCTTATTATTGTATTTGATGGAAACTCAATTTTTTATATGTTAACTTGAAGTTGTTACAAGAATACATTAACTTTAATCCTGGATCTGGTTTTGCTTCGTAAGGCTATAAAACTATTAACTCAAGATCTAAGGAAGGGTGATGGGATTAATTCCACTTCCTTTCTTGTGCATACATATTTTATATTTCTAAAATACAAATAATAACTTATGATTTCTAAGGTGTTCCTATATGTAAGATCACAACTAGGTTCAAGGATCCTAGCACTCATTACATCACAAGAAGGAACACACAAAGACATCATGTAGAATTTAAGATAAACTTCACCTTCTCTTAACAAATAACTCCTACCCCCATAAGATGTACAATCAACAAGATCATACTTAAAGCAAGAGTAAATAAAAGTGTTTAGGAAACTACCCTTCCCCATACACAATGTAGGCTCCTCAAGTGGATTGTAAACCCTTAAGAAAGACTTTCCATCATAGGGAAATGTGTCAACATATCCATCCAAATGATGCTTGTCATCTTGACCAAGCATCACTACACAAGGGCCACAATTCAACTCATTACCGGGGTCAAATGGAAAGGAAATACATGAATATGTATCAAGTACACCCCTTTTTGTCCAATTGACACTCTTATCTTCTAAAAACATACTCCACTCAAAAGCGTGAGCATCATTATATGTAAACAGGTAATAGAGAAAGGTGTCTCGCAAAACAACTTCATCTAAGGTGTTTTCATAGGTATGACTACTAATAGGCTCAAAATCATTGTTCATACCATTAAGAATTGGAACACACCAAGAAGAAGAGATAATGGGAAAACAAATACCACCTTCCTTCTCATCATGATCCTTCCCCACAAGAGTACTCTCATCTTCCAAGAAGAGATTTCCATCTTCGGGAGGACAATCTTTACACCATAGTGGGTTACTATAAAAAGTATAGCTATCAAGAACTACACTATTATCATGATTCACGCCACTAGGCACTTCACTAGGAGTGCTTTCATCATCTTCAAACAAAATATTGTACTTACAGAGGGAATGATCAACCACCATGGGAGAATTAAAACATGCAAGTTCACCCTAAAAAAACACATATCATTTTTCGAAGCATTGTGAAGCACATGATCTCTATGGGCAAAACAAGTAATATGATCTTCAAAAAAAGAGATGCTCAAAGAGCCACTCCTATTCAAATGATCAACATTATCATTAGTATCACCAAATTGAGGTTCTTTAATCACATCACAAGATTCCTCAATTAGTGCACTACACTCAAATACAAGTTGATCAACACAATTATCACATGATAATGAACTATACCTCAAAGCACGTGTGTCAACACTAGGTGGACACAAATCGATCTTACTAGAAGAATCAATTCGGTCATCAATAGGATCAACTAGTGTATCCACACTCTCAACATGTACATTATCAACACATGGTAAAGAAAAATTAGGCTCATATAAAGACAAGTTGTCACTTACACTTCATTCATTTGAAATTGTAAAAGTGTTAAGTTTAGCCATTGTACCTTGACTCTAGCAAGAAAGATCTTCTTTACCTTGGAATGACACTCCCTTAGGAATGTTGAGACGCCCTAAAAGTGCATCCATCACACCTTCAATTGTAGGCTCTTTGTTGGGAACTCGTGTTCCTCCATTCATCATGCTTGTACCTACATAAGAATCCTTACAAAGTGAAGGATAAACAAAAAGGTTAGATTGAGATTGTGGCAATCCTCTCATTTCACTCCACTCAACCTTTCCTTTTTCCACTCTATGGTTTCCACCTTGCTCTCCCTTACTCCTCTCAATCTTGCCTCTCATTTTTCACCTTAGGAGGAGGAAATAAATGTGTTCCCCATTGATCCACAACATACTTGGACCATTTTTGCTCATTTGGGACCCTATGTTTGTTAAACCAATTGGCTCCCAAACATAAGTGACAAAATTCTATGGGAATTATATCACACCAAACCTCCTCATAGTATTCGTCGCGTGCGAAAGAGACCTTTACAAATTCGGTAACCTTACATACCTCCATGGTGTATGGATAACGCCTTGATCTTCTGGGTAGTCTCAAGTAGGCTACTGTAGATGGAGTGATGTAGATTGCAACAATCATCAAGGACAATATCAAACCCCAAAGATCCACAAATGTCAACCTTCATCCTAAGGACATGTCTTCTTGGGTCAACATTATAAAGCTTGGTATACCCCTTTGGCACATACTTGAACCTCATAAGCCCTTTCAATTCTTCCAATGTCAAAGGGTTGGCATTTCGATTGAGTTTTCGAAGCCATCCCACATATTTCCACCAACTCAATGCAAGACCTTTAAAGTGTTCAAGGGCATACATGGATTGCTCAATGTATCCCAAATCATGGTTTTGGAGATTCTGCTCACATTACCACTCCCAATCAAGATACGCCTCGAGATCACACTTTCCTTCAAAAATAGGAAGACTAACCCTTTTGGTACCGAGACCCCTAACACATCCCCCATATCTGCCTTGGTTCCTATATCCTGACAAATGTGCATTAGAATGAGAAGTGTAGAATGTAATATCCTTAGACATTAGAGATGCATACTCTCTTCTTCCCATATGATGATTTGGACTTGAACTAGTGTAACCATACACACCGCTTCGACTAGGGAAAGGATTACCACAAGCTAAATAATATGAATCTTCACAAGCCTTAGGGGCATGCTCCTCATAATTCTTATATAAGAGAGTATTATACCTCGTCTCACCTTCATCCTTTGGGTGGGAAGTGTAATATGTTCCGTCACTATTATAGGAACCATCTTCACTTTTGAAGTGGGAGTAAGATCTCTCAAATGCTCCATCATCATCATAGGAGACATCACAAGGTTCTTCATCCTCCTCGTGTTCACCATAAGAGCTATGATCACCATTTTCCTCATATTCTCCTCCGAAATAGTAGCTCTAATTCCCATTCGGCTCTTGATCACGATTATCATCATAGCCTCCATAATCACCATCATACTCACATCCATAGCCCCCATCATTACAATCATAGTCTCACATATCATAGTCACATGGGTCTGAGGCTATTGATGACATGTTTCATTATAACTCCTTTGTACCTACAAAATGAGCAAACAAGGTTAGTAGTAAAAGCTCCTCACCAACACTCACATTTCCTCACCTTTGAATACCTCACAAATTGGCTTGGCTAATATTGAACCTTGTTTCAATCCGGTGGTACAAAAGTATCAATTAAGCTCTTGGTCGGGATAGATTATTGTTTCAAGAAAGACAGACGACTCGATAAAGCAAACAACCTCACAAATTGGCTTGGCTAATATTGAACCTTGTTTCAATCCGGTGGTAC